>JBBMEG010043428.1:0-14405 GCA_037832605.1 Cyclanthera cordifolia | reverse complement strand
AACGTGCTATCGAAATATAAATCAAACCCCAAATTTAAAAGGCTATATAGATATATAATATATATATACTATTTTCATGAGTAAAATTATTCAAATTTAGAACGTGCTATCGAAATATAAATCAAACCCCAAATTTAAAAGGCTATATAGATATATAATATATATATACTATTTTCAAAATTAAAATAATAATAATGAATAAAATTCAATAGGAAAGATGGTCATGCAACCTACTTACTCCCGGTTAACCATAACTAAAAAGGAAATCTATGGTAAAAGAAAAGATATATTTTAGTTGCTTTGGGCAATTTAAAAAAAAAAAAATATATATATTATTGATTTGATCAAATAAAATTAATATTCTTTTCTTTTTTTTAAATATAAAATTTGATAAAATCAATGGAAAAATATATTTTTAGTTCTTAGGTTATTTTTTTTATCTAATTTTTATTTGTTTCAAAATTGAAACTCTTACCTTTAGATTTTAATACTATTCAATTTTAGTGATTAAAATAATAAAAATATTAATTACATAATATAATGCAGGTTAAAATGATGACCAGACTAATTTTAAATACTATTATATTGATTAAATGATTATTTAAATTTTGACGTCAATTTAATTTAAAAATAAAATAATTATAAAAGTAAATTAAAAAATCGACTCAAAGTGAGTATCATTGAAATGTTAAAAGTAAAAATATTTAATTTATAAAATTAAAGACTAAACTAAAACAATACCGCATTCAAGAAATCAAAAATAAATATTATTGAAATGTCACGCATAAATGTAGATTTTTAAAATATAATACCAAATTAAAACTAGAGGTGACATTTTCCCCCAATTGTCCATAGTTTAATTATGATTTAATTAGAATAGCCTAGTTATGGAAGGTAGATGGACCACTAATTAAATTGCTAAAAAGAGTACAAAAACCATTTAAATCTAATGAACCAATTTTTTCTCAATATTGCCTTGTATATATTTTTCCACCTCATTGACAATGTGTTGTCTCTCTCCACATGCAAAACCTAATTTTCTCCCCTTCTCTCTTACATGCAACACAACACCTCAACTCTTCTATTCCAGCTTTCACATTCTCTCTACCATGCAATCCATGTTCCCACCATCTTATGATTCAAAACAAAGCAGATAATTTATTAGATGATAAAACATTAAAATTAAAATTTCACAACATATTTGGAAAACTTAATTAAGAACCCAAATGCAGCAAAATTGATCAAAAGTGTTTCAACCAAAATTTATATATATTACAATTACTTACAACACTATGTTGATCAGGATCTCATAATGTCTCACATGAGTAATGTGAAGAGTCCTTCAAGTATTTTTAAGATAATGTGGGTTATTCCTTTTATTGCCAATTAATTTTGAAAATTATGCTCACACTTTCTAATAAACTAATAATCCCATTCATTTTGTCCAAATTTCACTCTACTAAATAGTTATTGTTTTTGTCTATAAAATATTGATATTTATATGATAAAATAACAACAAACAATATTAATACTTGTAGTAGTAGTAAGTATAGAATATATTCATTAACAGGTTGGTGGCTGAGTGGTTTCATTGTTTGGTGTTAATCTAGTTCAACACCAACGTCAAACTACTGCAATCATTTTTTTAGGCTAAAAGAATGCAGAAGTCTTTTTTTGATTCATGATCAAACCAATTGAATTTTCTTACAACCCAAGATTACCTACATCTATATTCAAATCCTAAAAACATTAAGAAAACAAAACCTTATAATATACCTCTTGTAGGCAAAATACACAAATTGAGTGTTAACAACTTCTTAACAAAATTCTGATACACGTCAATTCAATTGTATGTGAGATAAATCAAACTTGGAACTTTTTAGAATGAAGATCTTGATGTAAAATTTTTAGTTTCTGGTGCAATAGATTTAATAGAGAAAAAGTGAAAGGCGACCGTTGGATTTAGCAAAAAAAAAGAAAAAAAGATTGAGCGATGCGATTTAATGAAATTATGATGAAATGTAACTATTGGATCTACACGAAAAAGGTGATAGATGGTCGAGAATAAATAGAGATAAAATGAAAAGTATTTGGGTTTAAAAAGAAAAGAAAAAGGAAAATACATTTTTTTATAGACAAAATTTTCTTCCAATCTTCATTGGTTCGTATCTTATTTACTTTAACTCTAATTTAAACGACTCAAAATTTTGTGACGGCGGCGCGTGAGAACGACAACGACGTGTGAAGAGCTGAAGGCAAACAAGTTCAAAAGTAGGCTTGAGCGCGTTCAACAAGATTGGAAGGCGCGGTAGAAGGCTCGAATTGGTGCTGTCGAGACTCTGAATCTACAGCTCACAACTCGCCCCATCGAGTAATCAACACGCGTCCTCGAGCTATAGATGACTGACGCGAGTTGCATGCGACATTGAATGGTTCCCGCTCCGCAACGATGGGTGCCAATTTGAAGGTGATGCATGGCGCTTCTGGGTTGGCGACTTAATTGACGACGGTGGCACTGCATGTATTTTTGTAAAAAGGTGGTCTCGGACTCCGTGAGGCGTAGAAAGCAGTGACGATTGATGATTGTGATATGATGAGGGTAATTATGAGCTAAATAGCCTTAATTTGTCCTTTTATAGCTGCCCAAAGCTACTATAATTAAAACAATGCCATTCCTCTTCAATTCTATTCTTTTACTCTTCAAATTCCAACTCCTATCAGGAAACTCCAAGGGTATTTGGGTTCAACTCTCTTAAATAATTTATTTTATAAATTCTAATTAAAATTTTAATAATTAGGGGAAACTTAGGGTTGTTACAATACTCTCCCCCTAAAAGAACTTTCGTTCCTCAAAGTTCACTAAGCATTGAACAACTCAGAGTAGCGAGAGGGCATATCTTCTTCACGTTCCCAAGTGGTCTCTCTAACTGTCTGGTTTCTTCAAAAGAACTTTCACAAAAATTATTTCTTTGCTTCTCAATACATTCTTATCCCTATCCAGAATCTCCATGGGTTCTTCTTCAAAACTCAAATTCTCATTTAACTTCAAAAGCTCATAATCTATTATGTGAGTCGGATCATGCACATACTATCTCAACATAAAAACATGGAAAGCATCATGAACCTTTGCCAAAGCTGGGGGGCCATGCCAATGTATCAGCAACTGCTTCTATTATTTCAAGGATCTCAAATGGTCTAACGAATCTCAGACTTAGCTTCCCTTTAAAACCAAATTTCATGACACTGCTCATAGGTGCTACTTTTAGAAACATGTGATCTCCTATTTCAAACTCTAAATCTTTTCTTCTCACATAAGTATAACATTTATGTCGACTCTGAGTAATAAGCATTCAAACATGAATCTTCTAAACTATATCATTGGTCAACTGCGAGGCTAAACAACTTTTTCTCCTCTACCTCTTCTAAAAAAGAAGGTGATGTACAACGCTTGCCATATAAGACGTCAAAAGGTGCCATCTCTATAGTAGCCTCATAACTGTTGTTGTAGGCGAACTTCATCAAATATAACCACTTATCCTAACTATTTGAGAAATTAATCACACATGCTCTCAACATGTCCTCTAGAATCTGGTTAACCTTCTCGGTCTGCCCATTCATCTGTGGATGAAAAGCAGTACTGAACTTACAAGTAGTTTCTAAGCCTTCTTGAGACTCTTCTAGAAGCACGAAGTGAAACAAGTATCTCTATCAGAAACAATACTTATAGGGACCATGTTATACTTCACAATCTTCTCCAAGTTCAACCTTGCCCATTTCTCAACTGAATAATCCAGAGATCCTGGAATAAAATGAGTGCACTTGGTAAGTTTATTGACAATCACCAAAATCACGATGAAATCCTCTAGGTTTCTTAGGAAGTCTCGTAATAAAATCCATCGAAACGCCATTCCACTTCCACTCTGGCACACTCAAAGGTTGCAATAAATCGACGGGCTTCTATCTCTAGGCTTTCACTTTTTGACAAGTCAAGCATTTACTCACAAATACTGTAATATCTCTTTTCAAGTTATACCTCTTGTAGGCAAAATACACAAGTTGAGTGCTAACAACTTCTTAACAAAATTTGATATACGTTGATTCAATAAAATGTGAGATAAATCAAACTTTGGAACTTTTTAGAATGAAGAAGATCTTGCTATAAAGTTTTTAGTTGCTGATGCAATTAATAGATTTAATAGAGAAAAGGTGAAAGACTACCGTTAGATTTAAGACAAAATGATTGAGCGATGAGATTTGATGAAATTATTAATGGAAGGTAACTATCAGATCTACACGACAAAGGTGGTAGATGGTTGAGAATGAATAGAGATAAAATGGAAAAGGTATTTGGGTTAAAAAAAAAAAAAGGAAAAAACATTTTTTTTTTCTTCCAATCTTCATTAGTTCATATCTTATATACTTTAACTCGACTCAAAATTGAGTAAAATTGTCTCTCCAACATCTACATAATAATCACTTCAAAATTAAAAATAATATTTGTAAGTAAATCGAGTTTGTTAATATCAAAATATCAATTAACTAATTAAAATTAATTGATTTGAGATAAATGGAAAAAAAGAGACAACAATAGAGACTAAATTCTAGTTTTTGAGATCAATGAGACTAAACTCTAATTTTATTCAAGCTATGGGACCAAAGTTGTAATTCACGCAACATACTTTTTATTTATTTATTATGAATTACATAAAATTGGTACAAGATTAAATCCTATATGAAAATTCACATTTAGACCTACCCACGAAGAATTGTAGTTTCTTAGACAACCCATCAACACATTCGTATCATGTTCTCGTGTATGAGTCATAATGTCGAATGTTGGAAAAAGATTTATATACATATATTCCACAAAATAAGTTTTTTTTTTAAAATTTTTTTGGAGAGCAGCAGCTACCAACACATATATGGAAGAAAAGAAAAAAGAGTAGAACAAGGTAGAGAAGAAAAGAGAGAAGCGTCTTCAAAATTGAGTTTTGTTTCAATTTGATTAGTTTGTTTATTTTTTTTATTCATCTTACTAACATTATTTTTGTTGTTGTCATTATGAGTAGCTAAATGTTTACATCATCTATCATGAATAAATCACCGTCTATCTTGAATAAATCACAATCTCAATTGGTGGCCTCAATCGATGCACCTTTGTCATAACAAGAGGAAAAATGGTGAATGGTAGTTGTGGTAGAAAGTGATGAAAAAGAAAATGAATACATTAAATAAAAGATGAGTTCGTTCTGAACAAAAAGGATAATAAAAAAAAAAATCATTGCATATTTTGAAGAAAAGTTTACCAAAATTAATTTCATTGACTGTTTTTCCAAAATTCTTAGAGCGAGAAGAAAGTGTGGGAATAAAATTATGACTTCAATAATGTGTTTTGTGATTATTATTTGACATTGCTATCATGCAAGATTACCTCTTGGTTTTGACCATAAAACACTTCATTTTCCGTCTTATCCTACCTTTATCTAAGCCTCATTACAACCTTTGTGAAGTTCTTTTGATTTTTGTATTCAATTTATTTATACCGAAAGAGATTTGATTCATTTGCAAGCCTATGGTAATAACATGCTATGTTTTGACTTTGAGAGTAAAAACACCCAAAATATTTGAGAGTATTCAGTGAAACCTTGAGAGATTGTTGAGTCTTGTTGCATTTGATTTCTTTTGAATTTATGAGATGCTTGAGTTTTTACATAATATCTGTCTTATGAATGTTCATTCGGTTGATTGTAATTGGAATTTCAACTGGGATATTGACTTTATTGAGATTCTTTGATATTAATGCAGATGAAAAGCAATAGAAAGAAAAGTTGATTTGTTGACTCAATACATACTTGAGACAAACATGAATTAGGTGCGAGAAAATTGATAAGTCTAAAATAATTATATTTATTGTGTCAAATTTTCATTTAATTTCATTAAATATCGGGCTTAAATATAAAAATTGTAATTTACGGTGAATTGCTAAAATTTTGTTAACATTTACCTTAAATGTATTTTTAAAATTATATTTATATATTAAAAAAAATTAAATAGAAAAATGACAATTGCCATATTTGTTTCTATTGAAAAAGAAAAAAAAGAAAAAAGAAAAAGGAAGTGATGCGTGCCACTTCCGTACACTTTCCATAAAAAAAAGAAAAAAAAGATATTTAATTATAAAAATAAATAAATAAATAAATAAATAATATATATTAAGTAAATAAATAAATAAATAAAAAGGGGAGAAGAAAACACATTACAAAAAACAGTTTATTTTTATTTTGTTGGATAGCAACCGCTACCAACAGAGGGAAGAAAAAAAGAGAAAAAACAGGGAAGTAAAGGGAGAAGCGGCTCAAAAATTGAGTTTTGTTTCAATTCTATTAGTTTGTTTATTTTTTTATTCATGTTAGTAACATTTTTTTTTTTGTTGTTTTTATTATGAGTAGCTAATTTTTACTTCTATTTCAAGGATAGTTTTTATTGGATTTTAGTGTTATGAGGCTTTGGATAAAATTGAATATTAGTTTTGATTTCAAGGATTATTTGTTTTTCTGTTTTTATTTGTTGTCGATTTTTGATAAATTAAATTGACGCCTTGGTTTATTATCAATTGATTCATGCTATACATGATTTTGTGATATTTTATTATTTTGAATGATTGTTAAATTGTAGTCACGGTTAGCTCATGTGTGTGTGATTGTGGTATTTCCAAATTACATAGCTTGCATGATAGATCTTAAGGAAACAAATAAACAAAATTAGTTAATTCGTAGTCGTCCAGTTTAATTGATTTTGGTTTAGTCGTTCTCATTAATTTTAATGTTACTATTTAGTTGATATGGAATGCTATCTGCCGAATTGATTGAATATTAAGGTTTGAATATTAGGTAGACTAATTTCTTGAACTCGAGAAAAATAAATTAATTATGCTAGCCTATGATCAATATTACAATTGGATTAAACTAAACCCTTGAAAACACCCCAACACCCCCATTTTATTTATTTTGTTTTCAAACATTAGAAAATTGATTTATTCCTCATTTGAGATTCGACTTTGTTCCACTATTTCTACAAGTTAGAGTTAGAAGAGTAAATTTAGGCGAGTTCAAATACCCAACCAATCGACTATTCCCTTGGATGACTTGATGTGAATCTTCCAACCTTCCAAACTATATCTCTTTTACTAACATCGATTGTATTGTGGGAAGCTATTTATGGCTGTTGGGATTTGGACGAGATGAAGAAGATGATTTAAACTCCTTGTTTATCTTTAGAACATCACAACCACTCTCAAACTCCTCCTTAACTTCCCCTCAACTTTTCTCCAACATCAAACCTCAAATCAAATTTTGTATCAAATTTCATCTAAATAAGCATCTTCTCTCTTAAACACAAGTCTCAAAATTTTTTTCCCTACCTCTCCTCTCTAAAACACCAATCCCAAAACAAATACTTTATATCCCTAAATCACTTAATTTCGTCTTCCTCCTCTTCTCTCTTCTCCTCTTATCAATCTCAAAATCCAAATACCCCTTAGAGAAAAGGGAGCTGGGGAAATTTTGTCGGAGACTTCACAATTAGAGGTGAGAATTCTCAATCTATGTTACACCCTGAAATTTTCGAATTGTTTTTATATAATTAAGTTGATAACCTTTAATTTTAGGTGTTACTTATTGATTAGATCCTATGGTTATAATGGTTTTATCCCATTGGGGCTAAAATTCGATTCTAGCCAGAATGAGGTTAAATATGCAATTGAAGAAAATTTGGGGTCAAACAGTAATTATCCAAGAGTTTGCCTTATAAATAATCCATCTTAGAATTAGATTAGGGTTTCCAAAACATAGCCTCATTCCCAAAAGTTTTTAAGACTATGATTCCCTCTTGGCCATGACCTTTGTTGCAGCTAACACCAAAAGAAGTGCGAATTCTTCATCGTGTTTTGTCATTCGTGGATCTTCATCTTTCATTGTTCTTCAAGGTTATTAATTTTCAATCTTAAACCCCGAGTTTAAAATACTTTTCAAGCCAAGAAACTCATCTTTTATCACCTTGTTATAGCCAAAAGCTCTTGGAGGATTTGTTGGGGTTTTTCGAATTCAAGAACCTTCGAATCGTAGTTTCGTAGTTCTTTCTTTTAATCCAATGGCCAGGGTAAATATAATCTTCCTTTCTATCTGATTAAGGTTCTTTGCTGATTTATTTGTGGGGTTTAAAAGGAAGAAACATAATATTTTTCTCTCACATTGTGGTTGTCGCAAACCATTGGCGATTTCAAAAAGTTTGTTCCGTTTTGCTTCCATGCTCTATCTTACCCTATTTTCGTACAAGGTAATATTTTTGCAGTAAATTAATGGATTTCTTGATTTTTGATAGGATCTTGGAGATTTTTTTGATTCATCAAGAAAAGTTGCCAAATCTAGAAATTCATCCCTTTTTATGTTTCCTTGTTTCAAGAATTTTGGTTAAGGAATTTTTATCATTGTGAAATTTTTTGATCACAAACCAGTAGCCAAGAATTTAATAGGAGTTAACTAGAAACCCTCTTCCCAAACCTAAGATTTGGTTTTGGCGACTTTAATGATTATTGTACATTTACCATATGACTAGTTTAGAAATTTTTGTACAAATTGATCCTTATATGTCGGTTGGCCATAATTAATCTTCTTGAACCTAGTCTACTGATTTTACCAGCATTGACCGAGACAGTCGGGTTTAACCGAGTCTCGGGTCCCGAAACCCATTTTTCAAAGTTAGGTCTCCTTAGGTAAAACAGACGTCCTAAGAAGACAAAAAGCCATCGTGAGTCTAATTATAAAATGTCACGAAAGCGGAGGGCGCAAGAACGCCCAATAAAGAATAAAATGGCCAACCGAAAAAGAGTACTACCCAGTGGGTTCGAGAAGTACACTCCAACAATGGTTTCAATAGAGGAAATCTTGATAGAGATTCAAGATAAAGAGGTATTGAAGTGGCCAAGCAAGATTAAAGTAGGGTTCAACAAGCAAAATAAGGGCAACTAGTACCTATTTCACATGGATCATGGCCATAGAGTCCCTCATTAGAAGAGGACATATAGACAAGTACATTGGAGAAGGTGAAAAATCATCTGAATTCCACAACAAGAAAATGAAAGGCAAAACTTCACCGCCACCTCAACAGATCATAACCATTATTGGAGGTCCTGCTGGAGGAGAGTCCAACCAAAGTAAAAAAAAGAAGACGATACAGGCCAGCACCGTGCTAAGAAGTGAAGAGGTACACATAACAAAAGTTACATCACTATACCAACCACGCAATGACGCGTTGGTGGTGTTCTTAGTCGTGTCCAACATCCGTATCAAAAGGATCCTCATCGATGATGGTAGTTTGACGAATGTACTATCATTAAAAGCTTATAACACCATGAAATTAGAAAGAGAAAGGTTCAAACCGAATGAAACACCCCTAGTCGAATTTGGTTGGAACACTTTAACCCTTGAGGTTCAGTTGAACTCCTAGTGACTTTTGGTGAATGGGATAACATAGTCCTCCACTTTATGAATTTTCTGGTGGTTAACGACAATTCTTCCTATAATACAATACTAGGAAGACCCATTATACACGGGTGAAGAGCGGTCCTATCAACTCTACCACCAGCTAATGAAGTTTCCTACTCTTATGAGGGTAGGGTTAGTTTGAGGAGAGTAGCTGTCCTCGAGGAAGTGTTCCCACCTAGCCATATGGAGAGTGGTAGGGTTACTAAAGTAAGCGCCATCGAAGAAGAGCCAGTGCCAGGTAGGGCTGTCCAAGAAACAACACCTAAAAAAGGTCAATCTTTAGAGATAGATATAAGTATTTTCTCAATAGGAGCTGAGCGAGGTAGAAGAGAGCCTGCCGAAGAGTTAGAAGTTGTACCATTGTTGACTGAAACACAAACTATTAAGATTGGTACCAGACTATATCTAGAGAAACGAGCAAGTCTTGTTGCGTTCCTTCGAAGAAATTTAGACGTGTTTGCTTGGTTCGTCGATGACATGCTATGGGTAGATCCAAAAGTCATGGTCCACAGGCTCCACGTCGACCGAGACCATAAAGCTGGTAAGCTATAATCAAAGGGTGTTCAACCATGAACGTGATGAAGTTATCACCGAGCTAGTAGAAGAGCTATAAAAGACGAAGTTCATTCGGGAGGTGAACTACCCTAAATGGCTCTCCAACATCGTTCTAGTAAAGAAGTCGAATAGGAAGTAGAGGATATGTATTGACTTCACCGACCTCAACAAAGCCTGTTCGAAATACAGTTTCCCACTACCTCGCATAGACCAACTAGTGTACGTGACAACAGAAGATGAGCTATTAATCTTCATGGACGTTTACTCAGGATACAACCTGATCAGGATGCATCCTTATGATCAAGAAAAGACGTCATTTGCGCTAGTAGAGGCCTGTATTGTTACAACGTCATGCCTTTTGGCTTGAAGACTTGAGGCGCTACATATCAAAGGCTAGTCAACAAGATGGTTTCCCACCTGATTGGAAAGAGCATGAAGATCTACGTGAATGATATGTTGGTGAAGAGCAAG
This sequence comes from Cyclanthera cordifolia, assembly GCA_037832605.1. NCBI lineage: Eukaryota > Viridiplantae > Streptophyta > Magnoliopsida > Cucurbitales > Cucurbitaceae > Cyclanthera > Cyclanthera cordifolia. Next base: position 3,837 of record JBBMEG010043428.1, on the reverse strand, counting down.
CAGGTGGAAGGACATCAACACGACTTGATGAAGACCTTTCACACCTTACAACAATACAAAATGAACATCAATCTGAGCAAGTGTGCTTTCAGAGTTCATTCGGGTAAATTCTTGGGTTTCCTTGTGCACCAAAGAGGATTGAAGCCAACTTAGAGAAGATCCAAGCTGTGGTGGAGTTGGAGCATCCCTAGATGTTGAAACAGCTGTAGAGTTTGAATGGAAAGGTTACAGCCTTAAGCCGGTTCATAAGCCGAGCCACAGATAAGTACCTCTCATTCTTCAAAATTTTAAAGAACAGGGAAAATTTTGAATGTACCCTAGAATGCTGGAAAGCCATAGATGAACTTATCACATATTTAAGGGCCACACCTCTTCTTTTCAAGTCGGTACAAGAAGATGACCTTTCCTCTACTTAGCTACGTCGGAAAAAGTAGTAAGCTCAGCCTTGATTAAGGAAAGTGACGAATGTCAACAATCAATATACTACACCAATAAGGCCATGGAGGTTGTGAAGCCCATTATATCCTCAAGTTGAAAAACTAGCATTGACACTCGTGACATCGGCTAGATGATTATGTCCATACTTCCAAGCCCTTAAGATAATGGTGCTATCTAATTTCCCTTTGGGCCAAGTCTTGCAGAAGTCAAATGTCGTGGGTAGATTGATGAAAAGTGGGTGGTGAAGCTAAGCGAATATGACATACACTACCATGCCAGACCCTTCCTTATAGGGCATGTAGTAACTGATTTCATTGTAGACGTCACCCCACCTATTGAGAAAACAGAGGAAATCCAAATCTTAGAAGGTCCAAGAACGTGGGCTCTTTATGTTGATAGGTCTTCAAACAATAAGGGTTGTGGTGCAGGATTGCTGTTGAAGTCCCCTAAAGAAGACTGGTTTGAGTATGCCCTATAGTTCAACTTTCAAGCGTCTAACAATGAGGCTGAATATGAAGCTCTGATCATTGGGTTGCAGATAGCCATGTCAATAGAGGTCAAACTGTTCACCATTATGAGCGACTCCAAACTGATCGTTGGTTAAGCATTGAGAATAGACTAGGCGAAGGAATATCGAATGATGACCTACTTGGAGAATGTCAAACAACTACTAGCATTGTTCATAGAGGTACAAATCAAGCAAGTACCCAAGTCCAAAAATGCCAACGCAGACGCCTTGGCAAAGTTAGCTGCTGCTTAAGAAATATGAGTAGGCTGGACCATGCCAGTTGAGATCCTGAACAACCCCACACCACCACCGAACTACTGCACGAGATTAGTGATGCAACCCCAATATCACAGAAGACATGGATGACTCATTTCATTGAATACTTAGTCGAGGGGAAACCACCAAAAGAGAAGAAGAAAGCCCGATGTCTTAAATACAAGGCTTCCAAATATGTGGTGCAGGAGGATAAGCCGTATAGGAGGGGGTACGTTTTACCTCTCCTCAAATGCTTAGATCTTGGCGAGGCCACTTATGGAATGCGGGAAATACATGAAAGTGTGTGTGGCAACCATGAAGGAGCAAAGTCCCTAGCTTAGAAATTATTAAGACATGAGTTCTTTTGGCTGACCATGGCCAAAGACTCCAAGAAGTATGCACGACCATGTGAAAAGTGTCAGAGATTTGCTACTATCCAAAGACAGCCGCTTGAGCTCCTTACAAGCATGATGAGACCATGGCCTTTTGCACAGTGGGGAGTAGACCTTATAGAACCCTTACCAATCAGGCGAGGCTAAGTCAATTTTGCAGTAGTAGTAGTAGTTGATTACTTCACCAAATGTGTTGAAGTTAAGGCCCTGTCGACTATCACTAAAGAGAAGGTGATTAAGTTCATCTGAAGGTTCATAGTCTGCAGGTTTGGGGTACCTTGAACCCTTACTGTCGATAATGGAAAATAGTTTGACAGCCAAACTTCCCTATAAATCTACTATGAGTTGGAGATCCAACATCATTTTTCATCGCCAGCTCACCAACATGCAATAGGCAAGTGAGGCAGTCAACAAAATCAACATGCCAATTGCTCGAAAGCTTGAAGGGTCTTGGGCGGAAGAGGTCACGTAAGTATTATGGGCGTACCACATCATATTTTCGAATATGAGAAAGATCAAAATTATTTAAACATTTTATTAACGGTGTATTAATGATGAAAAAGGTTAGCCGAGTATGGAAAAGTTAGAGAGACTTCACAAATTAGTATATATTAATTCCTTATATTGCAACACATATTGTAAAGAAAATGTTGGCGGACATACCCAATAAGATTTCGAAAATAAAAAAATTTGAAGAACTTTGATTATAATTACTACCTTGATATTGACTAGATTTTGTTATCACTCTAAATGTTACATATCTTGTGTTCCAATTTAAATTTTCTCATTTTCTCTTTCTCTAAACTTTGTAATATCAACTTTAGATTGATCATATAGTCCAACTAATATACCAATTGAGAACAATAGAGGAGATGAAATAATCCTTAAACATAGAGGATTTATCATATGGACAAATAAATGCTAGGAGGAATCTTGATGCTATCCACACACAACACTAATGGGGATTGTTAGAATAAAAATTTTGAAAAATAAAAATCGTCACACCATCATTTTGATTTAACAACAAGGAAAAATGTTTTAATTTAGGAATCAATGATAAATTAATATGTTTATGTAAATTAAATTATGAAAACCAACGTTGCCACAGATCGTTTTAATGATTATCCGATCATAGTAATAAGCTTGATTAAATCCATAAATGATCAAACTCCACCAAATTGAAATTTAGGCTAAATGTTTGATTAATAGACCAATTGATATATGCTCAAATAAGTCCATGTCCATGAAGTCATTTGAGTTCAAAAACCACTTGTTGGTCCAACACAAAATAATAGGCTAAAAAAAAAAAACACAACAGGTCCAAGATCCATTGAAGCACGAGCCATATTAGAGTGTATGAAAAATTCTATAAATAGAGAACTTCTCCAAAACTTAAAAAAGGATTTGGACTCTAAAAAAAATAAAGCGTAGAGAACTCACCACAGATTTGAGTACCCACTTATATCTCATTGAAATATTGCTCATGTTAGCAGTTTATCTTTAACAAATTTATTTCAACATTTTTATAATCTTAGTTTTCTTTTTCTGCAAATTATTTATATTTAAAAATGATTTCTCAAAATATAACAGTTTTATTTGTATAATCGAAAGGAAGTTCTTGTATATGAAAAAAGATAGACATGATGGCGTAGTCTGAACCACATGACCTTCAATATGAGATAGATATAAAATAGTAGAATTTGTATGCGTATAAAGCTCGAATGCTTAGAGCCAAAATCACTTACTTAAAATGCTTGAGACTTGACTTTTTTTTGTTGATTGGTGTTTAACCGTTCCAGGAAAATTTAATGTTCCTCATTATAATGCTTAAATGGATAACGGTTGTAACGTTTAAACATTAAACATGATGTACATGCAGTTAATTTGCTTTTCTTCCATTTTCTAAGAGAAATATCGGTCGGAGACATGCTTCTAGTTGGTATCTTTTCGAGAGAGAGAGAGCTACGTATTGCGCTTACTACTCAGGGCCACTAGCCTACGATTAAATCTTACCATTGAAATTGAACGAAAAAAGAAAATTCTTTTTATAGGGTAAGAAATATCACCTCCTAACCCATTTTAGCAAAAATCAAGGGAGATAAAAGGTAATAAATGTTATTATGGGGTTAAACTAAGAAATAATATAACTATTTTCTCTTATCTCTGTCATGAAAATTACCATATCCATGTAATTAATTAATTATCATATTTATATTTACTTAAATCCAGGAGGGCCTCAAATTA
>JBBMEG010043417.1:0-18572 GCA_037832605.1 Cyclanthera cordifolia | reverse complement strand
TTTTTTTTTTTTTTTTTTTTTTTTTTTTTTTTTTTTTTTTTTTTTTTTTTTTTTTTTTTTTTTTTTTTTTAATTCTATAATAGTGAGAGTGTAAGATTTCGAAGCTATAATATTGAAAGTACAAGACTTGGAAAAGCAAACTTAGAGTAATGGGTATGAAAAAGAAGATGGCTTTAATTTTGTGGCTGAGGTGGTTATGATGATGGTGGTGATGGTTCGGCCCGCTGTTGTGGACGAGGCCGAGATCGAGCTGCAGTCGTCATCGTGCGGTTGTCTGTCCCACTGCGTTTGTGCCATGCCAAACTCACCCCATTTGCTCTCCATGCTTCTGTCTTAATGACAATTGTGTTGAACTCAAACCAATGAACACGCAACCGACAGAAATGTTGATCTTCTTTATTTATTATCATTTTTTTATATCTAAATTCTATTTATTTTCAAATTATAGAGACTTAGGGTTATATTTCTTTCAAATCGTGTAAGTATAGATTTTTAAATCACATGAATTAAATTTTGATTTTTTTTTTTCATACACCAAATTTATAATTTAGCTTTGATTAAAAAATAATGTATATTCATAGCCATTTCAAAACGAAAAAGAAAAAGGAATATGCATAGGCATATCAAAAGAAAAATACACCATTATGTTTTTATTAATTATTATCAAAATAATAATTATGCATAGGCATATCAAAAGAAAATATATCAACATCATGTTTTTTTAAAGTTAGAGCACCAATACTGATGGTGTAGATATATATATATATATATATTTATTTTTCTTTTTCCTTTTCTTTTTTGTATAAGGTAAGAGATTATATATTTGTACTAAAAAAAAAAAAGAAAAAAAAAACATTTTTGTCTTATTTTTAGAGTCTAGTTTCATTAATGCTTACTTTTTGGTCTTTTGATTTTGAGTATAGTTTTATTTTAGTCTTATGTTTCAAAATTAAACATTTTCGTTTCTGACATTTTAATAATACTCATTTTTAGTTAAAATTTTCTCTTGATAAACAGATAATTGGACTTGAACTAAATTAACACAAAACAATGCAACCACTGCTCAATTAACCCTTTCGATTTCGAGGAGGGAGTTAAAGAGAGAAGAGTTTTGGCTTTGGTAAAAGTATATATAGTGTTATCATGACATAACCACTATGGTTGTATTAATGTATATGGTTAATATGTAACATTTCAATTACATGTTGGAAATTATGTAGGGATCGCCCAAGGTTTTCATAAGATTGTCGATGGTTCTATAGAGATTGGAAAAAAGCTTAGTTATAAAAGATCAACATATCTTTATAAGAGTTCACCATCATTTCGTAAGGGATCGACGATGCCTAGTATCCCTTCATAAAGGTTCAACGTCACTTTGTAAAGGATCAACGAGGCTTTGTAAAGGGATCAACATCATTTCGTAAGGGTTCAATGTTGCCTTGTATCACTTGGTAAACGTTCGACGTCACCTCATATCACTTCTAAAGGTTCAGCAACTCGTATCACTTCTAAAGGTTTATCGTCACCTCGTATCACTTCGTAAAGGTTTAGTGTGGTTTCTTGAACTTTTTTTTTTTTGAGTTACAACATTCAACTTGATCTTTAATGCATAAAATTCTATGCATTATATACATATACATATAAATAAAGGTAACATAGTCCAATTTAAGTTATAATGTGAATAATATCTTAATAACTAATTTATGAAGTCAAAACATCAAAAAAAATTTGTGAGCATTTGATCGTTTATAATAACTATCTACTTAAACATTAATTCATGACATTCAAACTTTCACACTTTATTTCTTTTTATGAATTGTCGATTGGCCTATTAGCTCAGTTGATTAGAGCAACGCGCTAATAAAGTGAAAGTAAAGGTTGCAGGTTTTAGACTTGCATAGGCCAATTGTTTTTTTTACTATCTCATTGTTTTTTACTTGAAACATTCACAGTTGCATTTAATATCAAGTAGCCTATTGGCTCATAGTTAGAGTGTTGACCTAATAAAGCAAAGGTTGGGTTTATATTGTCATTCCTAGTTTATAATTGCCATACGAAGAATTGAGCTAATAGGCTACTTGACCTAATAAAGTAAAGGTTGGGTTTATATTGTCATTGCTAGCTTATTGGTTAGAGCGTCATGCTACTAACGTATTGTTTCTTTTACTCGAAGCGAGTACAATTGTATTTGTTTTTTGGAAATATCAATAGCTCATAGTTAGAGCGTCGGCCAAATAACATAAAGTTTGTAGGTTTAAATTGTCATCTACCTTAGAATTAATTAATGACATCCAAACATTGACATTCAATTTTTTTTTTTTTTTGAATAAGTGGTCTAGTAGCATGGTTGGTTAATGTGTTGTGCCAATATGTAAATGTCAATGAGCCTATTAGCTTAGTTGGTTAGAGTGTCATGCTAATAACGCGAAGGTCCTAGTTGGTTAGAACGTTGTGTTAATATGTAATTGTTAAGTGCTAATGTGCAAATGTCAATTGGCCTATTAGCTCAGTTGGTTAGAGCGTCGTGCTAATAACGCGAAGATCACACACTTTTCAATCTTTGACAGGTAATTGCTCAAATTAAAAGTTTAAGAACATGATTGTTATAAACACCATACTTTAGGAGTAATTTGTGTAATTCTCCAAATTTTTTTTAAAGAGTTTATTGGTGAGACCATTGACATTTATAGATTTTTTTTTTTCTTTTTGCAATAAGTGAGATGAGGCTTATTTTTTTGAAAATAATATAAACTTTATATAAATTAAGGTATTTTAATTTTAGGTTTGCACATTTATATTTTATTTTGTAAACTAAAAAATACTGCACATTTATTGGTGGCGGGAGAGAAAATGTTTTGGTGTTTTATTAATGAAATTCATTAATTAGATGAAATTCAATAAAAGGGACTTACCGCCCTAAATTTTATATTAATTTGGAGCTATGACCTACCACCCAATTTCAATGTGTGTGTCCATAAATAATATGGATTTTAAATATTGAGACTAAATAAAAATTCATTGAAATAATACATCAAAATTAAGATTTATTATTATTAAAATGTCATGACAAAATTATTTATATTTTAATTATACACTTACTATCGATTTAAAACTATATATTATACAAATAAAAGATTATTAATTAAAATACGAAATTAATAGCTAAAACGAACCTAATTCATCTGTTATTAGAGATTTACTTGCACCTTTCATTCAGTGGTTCCAGTCTTTCGTCGAATATTGTAACTTATATAAAAAAAGTATGAAATTAATATATTTTAATAAAATTTGAAATTGATATACTTTAATTAAATTAAATATTTTATATTTTACGATGTATTCAAATTATTTTAGTAATGTCGAACTGAGCATAGTTCAACCTGACACCAATGATAAGTTAGTATCCACCCGATTTTGATGTACAATTCGGTAGGCCTATGTTTCTTTTTGTAGTTGGATAGTGTGTGTGTATATATATCCGATCGAAGAGAAACCACAATTTGAAATACGGCATCGTCATCGTCTCATCATCTCTCTCCCATTTTCTGTTCCGATTTCTATTTACCGAAGAATTACAGATTCCTTCGCTCTGCTTACTCTCTTTTGCTCTTTATATTAACACCCTCTCCCAAATCAACGTCGATTCTTCCGCTCGCTCACTAAACTAATTTTCTCACTCGAACTTGGTTACTAATCCCGCGATTAAGCTTCGGTACGTTTTCGATTCGACCCCTCTTCGCTTCTTTTTTTTTTTTTCCTTCTGGGTGTTGATTAAGATTGGCGTGTTTTTCCCACTGTGATCGAGCTTTTTTAGATCTGTTGCCAATGGCTGTGGGGTTTTGTCAGTCTGTTTGTACTTGGGTTCTTTATTTTCTTCGGGGGTTTTCATCGAACGCAATGTTTTCATTGGTTTGAACCCTTTCATTTCTTGTTCTTGTGGATGAATTATTTTTGGGTTTTTTTTTTTGTTTTCTGGAAACGGATTCGTTGCTGTGCTGAAGAAAAGGTTTCATGCTCTGTTTTTTCAATTGTTGTGTTCTTGTTTAGGATACTATGTCAATATGGTGATGAATGATGAGGATTTTTTTTTTCTGGGTGTTCTTATTTTCTCTTTTGAATTAAAAGTTTGGTTCATTATGGGTTTTTCAATTATCTGAAAAATTGAAGAGTGGTTAGTTACATCGATTTGAGACTGTTTTGTTGAGGAGTTTTGATTTTGACTGCAACTTGGGCTTTGATTCAAACGTATATTGATTTTGATTATTAATTGTTTGGACTATGGTTTTTTTTTTTTTTTTTTTGTTCTAATAACTGGAAATCGGAGTTTGGGGAAGTGATTTTATAATTAAGTTCATTGGTGGATTTCGATCTTGGAACGAGAAGGAGCATGCCTTGGTTTTATCTTCTTTAAGGAAAATTTTTCATTTTCTTATGTCTTTTAGGTTTCTTTTATGCATAGTTATTTTGACTCATTGAATCTGTTTTCCAAAATAAACAATCTGATTTTTTTTTTGTGTGTGTGCATAAAGATTGAAAGGTCTTTTCACTTTTCAAGTGGTTTGGTTGCTTGCTCATAAGATTATCTTCCTCAAAAGATAAGCCTTATGAGTGCAGAAGGTTTTGAACTTTCATCTTTCATCATTTTCTGTAGTACACAAGAATTTTTAACCATTGTTTTAGCATAGCATAATCTAGGGTGGCTCTGACATTTGATTGAATTATTAATTAAATTCTATTACTTGAATTTGTTATGATTAAACAAATTGAATCTGGGTCTGTCAAGATCAATAGCAGCATGTTCACACACACACTCATATATACATTTATATATATATACATAATATATATATATATATATGTGTGTGTGTGTGACAACTTCAGAGATCATCCCATATTCTCATCAATTCTGGGACCCAATAAATAATATATTCTAACCAATGGATTAGGATGTTTTGCTGTTTCATCAGTTATCTTATCACTATACATGGAAGAATGTATTTTGTTCATTGCTACAGAGCTTCATCTTATCTAAATTGCGGATTCATTTGTCTGCTTCTAAGCAACCTTGTATATTGTGAATTTCTGGTCCAGATCTGCAAGATTTCATTGATATTTTCGAGGAATGCAGTAGTATTCTTCTAGTTTTAACTTATAGGGTCTCGCTACCCGGTTAGAAAATATGGGTCAAATGATGGATTAGTGCTCGATGAAATGTGCAATATATCAACTCTCTTAAAATCCTCACCCCTTTTTGTGGAACATTTGTATTCTTATATCTAATAAAACGATTTCTCTCCTTCAATCGTTGATATAACTAATATAACGTTAGTGAACTATATAAATCTATATGTTTTGTCTTGCATTTTCTTATTTTTGATCGTTATTTACGATTTTTTCATAACATGACCTTTTGTTGGACTTGTTTATCAGCTTGAGGCATTAGAAGACAAAAAAAAGGACTGTGTGGGGGAAACATAAACCTGGCTATGGAGCAGCAGTACTTTGAAGGAAGTTTGATGCAAAATAGCAATTCATTCTGTTTAGATAACGTGGCATCAGGTTCAGATGCTGATAATGGAGCTTCCAATGGCTTTGAATGCAACATTTGTCTAGACTCAGTTCAAGATCCAGTTGTTACACTTTGTGGTCACCTCTTTTGTTGGCCCTGCATTTACAAATGGTTACACTACAACCACAACTTGTCAGCTCAGCAACAATGCCAACCAGAGGAGTGTCATTGTCCCGTTTGCAAGGCCGAAATCTCTCACACGTCTCTCGTCCCGCTTTACGGTAGATTCCAGACTACAAATCCCTCCAAAACTAACCCATCGCATCTCGGTCTTGCCATCCCGCACAGACCTCTTGGTCGTCCTGCCTGTGGGGTAGAGACACCCACATCTCCAAGACCGCAACTTCATACACACAACTACTCCCCAGATCAGTCACGCTCGTACTACCCGCAAACACACGACTACATCGCCTCGTCGATGTTCAACTCGAGCAGTATAACAACAAACATTATCCACCCAGTGATTGAAATGTTCGATGCAAGAACTTTCGGAAACACAACGGCGAACATGTATGCATATCAAAATTCATATGGTCATGTGAGCAACAGTAGTGCAAGGCTGAGGAGACACTTGATGCAGGCTGATGAGTCGCTGAGCCGAATTTGTTTCTTCCTTTTTTGTTGCTTAGTAATGTGCCTTTTGTTATTCTAGGCTTCTAGCTTCCTTTAGAACATTTCTAGCCGTTGGATTTGATATGCAGTCTAATTTATCAACAATGAGGATTCAGCTCAGCTGGATGTAGATATATATAGTATACACATATAACATGTAATTATGAGCTTAGAATAAACAACTGGTACAACTTTCCTTCAATCCTTTTTTTTTTCTAGTACAATCGAGTTGAGTCTGGAATTATAAAGTTGTTAAAATATTCCATAAAAAATACATCTTTAAATCTGTTCAGTGAAAATATCATTTAATATATTAAACTTCGAAGATATTTGGATGTGAAATTGTAAAGCGATTATAAATTAATCATGTTATTTAAAACTTGTTACTCGTTCGGACAAGATTATTTGTAATAGTTTGAATGATTATTTTGAGTGATTAAAAAATAATGATTATTTAACAAGAAAAAAAAGAGAGTAATTTGTAATAGAAACAAACACCTTTTGGGGCAAGAATCATTATCACAAAAATAAATAAATCTCTTCTAATAAAAGAAAAGAATAAATTTAGAGACTATATATATATGGCTAAGTTATAAAAATGGACAATAATTTTGTCTTGAAAAATATTCATATTCTTCCCTTCCAAATATATAAAAGTATAAAATCCCTCTTGTAATGTTTCAAAAATATTTTTGGAGTACAAACAAAAATGTCTTATAGTTTTAAAAAATATATAAATTTATTTTCATGTCATATGTCTAAAATGTCTCTTCTATGTCTTATTTGTTTGTTTTGATTGTTTGATAGTAATACAGGTCAACACTACATCACAGCTCATAGAAATTAGTATTTCACTCTCGTTTAATTGAAAGTAGATGTGCCTCTATGTAGAGTTTATGTCCCTTAAAAGAGAGGGAGAGAGAGAGAATAGTGATCAAAGACCTCTTTCTGTCTTTTTCATATTGAATTGATCCTATGCATCTTTCACAAAAGGCCACTTGTAGAGAGAATTGAAACAACAACAATAATAAATTTGACTGAATTGTAATGTTCATGTTTTATTGGGAATTTTAATTAAGGGCCAACCAATTTCTTCTTTTTTAGTTGGGATTTTAAATTATAAAAAAGTGACCCCATGGAAAGATCTCTATAAATGTATAAAAATAAATAATCAAGGAGAGTATTGAAATTTATGAACATATACTTATATCCATTAATTGATTTTTAATAGAATATAAATACGTGATATCACACGACGACGTGGAATATAATACTTAAAAATGGGTTGTAACTTTCCTTTCTTGATATTTTATCCTATTAATCTTTTCTTTTTTCATTCAATAATATTAGAGGTAGGGAGATTCAAACTCGTAAATATTTTTTGAATACTATGTTTTTCTTTAGATGTATAATGATTATACTATATTAGATATACATTTTTGACCGAATGGATCAGTGGCGCAGTTGTTTCATTGTTTAGTGTTATTCCAGTTCAACACCTACGTGACGCCTTCCATGTAGGGCTTGTTATCCCCTCCCCAATTTGTACTCAAAAAAAAAAAAAAAAAAACATTTTTGTCATGGTATGCCTAGCAATTGTAATTGTCTAACAATTTTTGTCCCCAATTAATATCACTATGATATGTGCATGCACTTTTTGAATGTCATATGTATAATATTGGGTTTATATTGACTTTATATCAACTAGACTAATGTAAACAATCAATCAATCCAAAATTTACTTCTAAGCTTAGAAATTTCAGAAGTACTCTATAAGTAGAAGTGAAGGAACATGACTTAGTAAAAATTCGAACTTAGAACTCCATGCTTTGATATCATTGCTGCATTATATAAATAATCAATCAATTCAAAAGTTTAAATTAGTAGATTGGAATAAATTTAAGGTTAGAATGCAATTTCCATCCCTAGACTTTCACCTTTGTTTCATTTTTGTTCATAAATTTCAAAAGTTCAATTTTAGTCCTTAGACCAAGTTTGTTTCATTTTGGTCCATCAACTTTTAAAAGTTCAGTTTTAGTCCATAGACATAAAAGTTTAAAATTTTAAAAGTTCAATTCTTTCAATCGTCCAAAATAATTTCAATATGTTAAATTCACGATATTCACCTCCTTTAAGGTATGAAGAAAGTAAGAGTTTATTCATTATTTCAAAAATTAGTCTTTAAGATTTTGAAAAAAAATATTGAATTTAATATTCTTTATGATTTTAAAAATTAGAGTTTAGTTCTCGTGAATATAAAATTAGGCTGAAGTTAATTATTTATGAATCAATAACGAGAGCGTGAGATGAATAATTGATTAGACAGTAAAGAATATCATTCAAATATCAGAAATTACATTACTTACTTCGCTTGATTTTTTTTATGAACAACAGCATACCCTATTTGTTTTACGAAATTATATTTTTCAAACCATATGTTTTAAATTCTATATTTTAACTATATGAATTAAATTCTAACTTTTCTTCAAACTACCGTGGAAAAATATATAATTTATTTTTAAAAATTTATAATGATCTTTGTTTTTTTTCATTCAAAACGTCATAGCGTCTCACGAGAATAATCGAAGTCTGTACCCTGACAAAATTACGGTTTATGTATTTATTTTTTAGATTATAAGTAAAATTCTTGCAATAAAGATGCATACAAATTAAATTAGGTTACAAATAGAGGGTATGAACATAAATTTCTAATGGTTTGTCTTTATCAATGAAATTATGATTTCAATGGAAGGAAGCAAAATTAAGCCAATGGTCCCCAACATTGATAACTTCAACAAGAAAATGACCCATTCCAAACTCCAACTAATTCCAGCTCAAAACATAACTTTAATTATTTTCAATTAAATAGTAGCTTAAATTATAAATTTATATTCTAAATTATATATTAGGATAGGTATTTAGTATTCTAATTAATGGATTTAAAAAAAAAAAATCATAAATAATCATGAACTAATTTATACTTACCTCAACTATTATTATTAATTTTATTGTCAAAGAAATAGAAAATTAATTTAGATTGCTACTAGGAGGGTTGATTCAATTAACGCGAATTTAATCGACTCAAAATTTTGAATGAATGAATTTACTAGTCCAAATCTTATCTATTAGTGCAACTCAAATTATTTATTTTCGAGTTTCGAGTTAAGTTAGGTATTAAATTGTTATTATTATCAAATTCAACACGATAACTTATATTCTTTAGATATTTTGTATACAACTCAACTATTTGAGTTGGTGAAATAATAAACCCGACATATTTATTTACTCAAAGTGTAAATGAATTAGTCATTGATGAAATAGCAATTCGACAGGCTTCTTCTATCCTTTGGATTCTCACCGCTACAAACATGTCGTTAAGTCAATATTTGATCATTTTTTAATGAACATTAAAATATTAATTGGTAATAGGTGGATATTAGATCTCTAAATATAATCATTGGATATTTTGGCAGTAAAACATTTGTTGCATTATTTTTCAAACATTGGATTTAGATTGACCATACAATGTCAATTTATATTACAAAAGGTAGGGCGGAAAGAAAAAATAAAAAATCGACAAAATCGAATTAAATCAAATTGAATTTAATGGGTTTATTTGATTTTTTTAGAGCAATATTAGATCATTCGATTTAATATTTTAAAAAATTGAAATATATTGGTTGAGTTTCGATTCTTGATGAAAGAACCAATAAAAAATCGAACCAAACCGAATAGATAAATAATAAGAAAAAAATGTTGGTATTTAATTTGATGGAATAACCAATTTAAATGTGAAATATGAAATAAAATATTGTAAATATTGTGATACTTACGATTTTTTTTTTTTTTTTTTTTTGTTAATAAACGAAAGTCTTAGAATAAAATAATAACTAAAATTGAGAATTAAGACAAAAAATTAAAAAATAAACCAAAATTTGTATTGTAAGTCAAAATCGAAAACAGAACCGAAACAGAAATGAACAAAATAACCAATAAGTTTATATTTTATTGAACATCAGTTCGGACCCAGTTATTAAAAAATCAAGGATAATGATTCGGTTAAAGATTTGACACAAAACTGACAAAAAGCAAATTGAAATCACGTTTAACAAAAGATACGTTCTAAATATTAAAAATCAAAAAAATCAAAATGATCACGAAACTAAATAGAATTTAAATAAATTAATAAATATATAATTACTGTTATAAAAAACTTTAAACTCGAATCAACACAAGTTAATTTTAGTTAACGTATCAACAACTCAATCATTCGAAAACATCACACTTGAACTAAATACAATTAACTTAAACCCAACTCAACCCACCAAATTGAGTTAGGTCGATTGGATTGGTTTGAACACCTTCAATAACTAGGTACAATCATAGATAATGTTTGTTATGCAGGGGATTAACTTGGTCTAGGAATTGAGCAGAGATGTACTTGGGTGGGTGTCCAATTTTTGAGTTAAGTCAAAGGTGGTGAGATTCTCAAACTCCTATGCCTTATTAAATTTATTTCGTGATACCAAAGGTTAATAGCTGATCACTTTGATTGTTTGGTTATAATCCAGTTCAACCCCACGTCACAAATTCTAAATTATATTTTGATTATCAACGATTTTATATTAAATTTATATTATTAGTGAAATGAAATAAAGTTCAAAACGATTTTAATTTCCATTTAAATAATAAATAAACATTAAAAATATTATTCTGTGAATAAGGAAATATTTGGTTATAAATTTTATAGTATCTTTAAAATTTTTCACGTCATCACATAATTAGTTTTATCTATTTTCTTCTGATCATACCAAAAACCTATTTATTTATCATTTTGTTTCTTTTCTTTTCGCACCAAACATATATTTATTCTCACTTTTTTATACAAAGTTACCTATAACAAAATTCTATATTTTATTATTTATTTTGACATTTATATCGGCTATTCATTAAGAAATCCATTATTTTATCGAATGAGTCAGTGGTACAATGGTTTCATTGTTTGGAGTTATTCTAGTTCAATACTAGCGTCATGGGTTTGATCCGTGAATTTTGTATTAGACGTCATCTATGAAGGGTTTGTTATCGAAAAATGTCGTGATTTTGTTAGTGAGCTAGCTTTATTTGTGGAAAGCCATCAAAGTAAAAAGTCCAAAGTTGTAATTTATTTACATAGCCCATTATCATACAAAGCCCAAATCTCTCTAATTCAATTTCAGCCCAACTATTTATTATATGGGCTTGAACTGGGCCGAAATATTGAGCCCAAATTTCAGTTGGATCCGAAATCTGAATGAACTCTCACTCAGTTTCGCCATTGGCAAGAGCTTCGCTCGTGTAGCTCTGCAACTGCGACTGGCGCGAGCCACCGTCCCGTTCATTCGAGAAAAAAAGTTTCTATAGAAATTTTGCGGCGATGCTTTGGTTTGGTCATAGTAACTAGGATACGATGGCATTCTTCTGTAGATTAAACCAATCCAAGCTCAGGCATCTTTCGAATCAATTCAAGAGACATTATTTTCAAATCTCGTATGCTCCTTCGTTCGATTCAACGAATCATGTTTCTGCGTATATTGGGCGTGTAATTCCTCGTGGACAAGCTTATTTTGGCGACAGAGTCAGGTTTTATGCTGTTCCGGTTCAGGTACTGATTCTGATCTTTATGGATGAGTAATGGTACAATAATTTTAGAATTTGGGCTGTATTATATCAGAATCTGCGTTGGATGATCGTTTTACAAGGTTCCAAATCATGTTCTGTCGCTAAAACTTTCATGCCTTGACTTTCCAAAGTTACATATTACAATATAGAACAGAATAGGGTTTTTTTTTCTTCTTTCGAATGTTGTAATAAACACTTATTGTTAGCTTGTTATTATGCTCACTACTGGTTATAAATTATACAGCTTATTTGAAGTACAGGATGTTTAATTCATCAATAGTGAGACTGATGTTGTTCACTTTATGATACGTTATTACAGTTTCAGGGAAAGGCGAAGAAGGAAGAGAAGAATACAAATGGTCCACGACTTAATGATAAAATCAAGGTTGAAACTGTGAGGCTTGTAACCGATGATGGTATGTTGGATATAAAAATATTGAATTTTTGTTAATATCATATTTTGAACTTTGAGATTCCTAAGTTTCGATAAGTTTGTTAGCACGCTCATAGCATAGCTCTATCCCCTTTGAAAAAAATGCGAAGGGTTTATGGAACAACAAGTCCTCATATTTTCGGGAAGACAGGTGTGTGGTCGATAAGGATTTTAGTTTTCTTCATGTTTGATATTTCATGTACAATTACATGCTAGATGGATAAAACTTTCTAGAAAAAAAAAAAAACTTTTTTCTATTTGAATGTGTTATAGAAAACAAGTACTCTTGATTTTAGTAATATGAAAGCCATCTAAAAAAATAAGTATTTTTCGGAACCACTAACACATCTCTTGATATTCTGCTATAAAAAGTTTGAACGTTCATCCTTGCAGTTTTCAAGTGGCAAACTGCTCTCCCTTCAATCCTCATAACCCCCACCTTCTTCTATCACCAAACTTTTTGAAGTCAATTATTTGAGGACAAACCTCTATGGACCAAATTTATAATTTAATCTTATTATTATCTACTAATTTACAAAATCTTATGGAAAAACTTTATTAGAGCATTTTGTTGGCACACTTGGATGGAAAGGAACAACCAAGTTTTTCAAGATCACTACTCTACATACGAACGATTCAAGGATAGAATTACATCCACGGTGGTTTCATGGATAAAATTAACTACTTTGTTTATTAACTATAGCTTTGACTCTCTCATGTATAATTGGAGAGCACTTTTGTAATCATGGTATCTTTTTATATACCTGAATTTCATCAATAATGAAATTGTTTCTAGAAAATTATCTTCTAATTTTATATAATATATTATGATAGTTTACAAATCTGCTAGCTGCTCTAAATTTATTAACAATAAATATTACACTAACTGAAATACATATCTCGATCAACTGAACATCCTCTCAAGTGATAATGGAGATGTCAGTACAAATTTATCAGTGCAAAGGAAAAAAAAACCCCACTATATCAACAATAGAGAGTTCACAAATAGAAATAATCTCACTTTCATAGAAAAATAGAACATCATTAACAAATACATTCATAGACATGTAATTTTAGAAAAATGAACCATTATAAATTAGATAGAAAGATAAAAAAGGAGGGTTTCATTTTTATTGGCCAAAGGAGTTGCACAATATTTTTCATTTGACTTGAATGTCAAAAATATGAGTAATTTCACAAAATTATAGGAGATACCATCGACAAAAACCAAAAGGTGGTTCTATCAAAGTTTCTTTGTCCTGAAAGTCTGAGTTTCTAAGTTTTAACTCTCTCTTTATGCAAAGTAGCTCAAACATGTACTAATACACACACCATCACCATAGTCCAAGCAAGAATCAATTCATCCCCACACCAGTCTCCAAAAACTCTTAGTAAATGAGGTTTCTCGGGTATAGAAGTTTTGTAATAATGTATCAGGCTTTCACCATGAATGGTGATTTTGTTTATTACTTGTTGATGTGTTGCGCACGTATTTTTGTAGGGCATACAATTCTTTCACTAAATGCAGCTCTTGCACGTGCTCGTGAGCTCGAGCTGGATTTGGTTGAGGTAAACTTCCATTTTTCACGTTGCCAGATATGTTGTCTTTTTATATTTTTAATTCTACTTTCAATCTCAGTAATTAAAATAGTTTTTCATATTTATTATTTGGTCATCCATAATTTGATTCCATGTGTCAAATATTTTTTCAGGTCCAACCAAAAGCCAATCCACCTGTCTGTAAAATTATGGACTTCAACAGAGAGAAGTACAAAAAGCAAATAAAGGAAAAGGATCGTGTTAAAAGCAAGGTGAGTTCTTTTAGGCTTTGTACATATGGGCTAATATCTTCAAGATAGTGACAATGCTTTTGGTCTGGGTATTGAAATGAACCATGTATTCTACAACTTTTGCTACTTGTTGCCATGTCAGTGCTGATTCTTATCTTCTTATAAAACTATGTCAAATTGGTTTATATTCTTCTGTTTCATCTTGATAATGGTTGGAACGGATATATTACAGCCTCAGACATGGGTGAGTGAACTTTTTACTAGTTACGTCTTTGCACTTCCATTATGGTCGCATAAATTAAACGAGCAATCAAGTCTAATTGTATGAGACTCCGAGCTTCATGTGGTTGGCCATTTTAAAATTGTTCCATTTTTAGTTATTACAAATGCAAAACTCGTATAGCGTTGGCTTAATTTATTGAATGGTCAATTTAAAATAATGCCAGTTTTAGTTAATCCTTACCCCTTAGGAAAACCTGTAAGTACTTCAGGTCCGATTTTCAGAAATGATTCATTAAAATCAGTATTAGATAATGTGTTGGATATACTGTGAAACAGATTCATATTTTTGCAGGCTGAAGCAAGTTTAAGAAAGGGAGATCACAAAGAAGTCCGCTTCACTGGGAAAACAGTAAGTAATTTATTCTATTTTAAGGTCCAGACCTTTTGGTGCCATGAATATAACTTGAGGACTCTCTGGTGGTAATATGATTGAAGACCTGTTGGATTTTTCACCCTCTTGGTGATGCTATATGTCGGAGGATTTTATGATGCTTGGGCTTAGAGGAATGTAAGCTTTAAGTTCCCGGGTCATCAAAAAAAGAAGTAATAGCTCATTGAGATGTGGATTTTTGTAGAGGAATTGCAGTTAATAACTCATTTGGATGTGGATTTTGTAGAGAGATTGTAGAAATGAATGGTCAGAAATGAGTGGTTTTGAAATGAGTAGTTATTTTAAGTGATTAGAAACGAGTAGTTGTTTTTATTGGTTGCAATAACTTGTTTGGATGTGGTTTTTTGAGGAGTTGTAAATGCTTTTTTGTAACTCCTCCACAAAACCAAAAATCGAACATCCCCTTTGTGATGCTATTTGTTGAAGGATTTTATGATGCTTGGACTTGTTTGTATTAGTCTGTTATTGTTCTCTTCCCCTGTTATGGCCCTATGATGGCCCTCCCTCCGTTATCTCTCCTTTCTTTCTTTCATCTTCTTTTTTCCTTGATAGTGTGTAATTTTCATCTAATAAATAAAGCTTCCTGTTTGCTATAAAATAAAAACTAGAAAGAAAACTATTTAGTTGTTTATTTATTTTGTTGTCTGCAGGAAGAGAAGGACCTAAGGATGAAAGCTGATATGGTAAAGCGATTGATGGAACGTGGTTACCGCGTGAAGGTATTATTTTTAACTTTACAAAATGACTACCATTTCTATTTTTTAGTTTCTTATTTCTTTTCCGAGGTTAACGGTTGCTCATTTTGGTGTTTTCTCAGTACAAAATGGCCTACCTAAACTAACTTTTTTCTGTCCTTAATTTTTTGTTGCTGGCTGTTACAAATTCCCTTTTACAAGCTCCAACCACCATATCTTTAGATCTACCAATTAACTCTTATCCAAACCCTTATCTAAGAGATTTGTTGGGGATACTGATATGCCATTTGTGTGTAAAGATCATTACCATTTGCTTGCTTTATTTGTACTGTTCTTGTAATCTCCTTCTAAAATGTTTATAAAATGTGCTAATGCTGCATCTGGATGGATTAACGTTATTCAAACCGACGTTGTAAACATCATACTGTTTCAATGATATCTTACTTTATATGTTCCCTGTACAGTGTAGCGCGAGGGGCAGTGAGGATCAGGATCTAGGTGGCTTGTTATCTCGTCTCTCTGCTTTGGTAATGTTTCATGGATACTTCATTTTCTCTCTTGACGATTCTAGTTTATCGATTTCTTTGAAGTGTCTAATCTTACCCACCGGTATCGGGAACGATCTTTTTTCAGATAGAGGATGTGGCAGTAGTGGAAAGTGGACCAAGATTGGAGAAAGGACAGGCATATGTTATAGTTAGGCACGTTAAATTTGGTCCCTCGAAGAAAGGTGGTGGAGGAAAAGTATCGAAAGCTGTTGCAAATGCAAGACAAGAGGCTAAAAATGGCAGCACCCCTCTGGTTTCAGCTGATCGTTCTTCAAGCTCCGGCAAAGAAGAAATGGATCCTGAAGAATCAGATTATGAAGATACCTGGTCAGTTGTTGATGGTAATGAAGATTTTGGCGAGATGTTTAACTTGAAAGATGATTCAAATGGGATTCCCTCAGAAACCACTGCTAAGAAAATGAACGTCGTTTCGGACATTTCACAACCAAGGAGGCCACCTGAAAATGAATGTAGAACCAGCTCAGTTCCGCCCTCTCGACAAGATTCTTCCATCAATGCCTATAATAGATACAAAAAGATCGAACCTGCAAACCGGTTCCAACCACCAAATGCAATGGACAACAAGGGCCAAGGCGCTAGAGATTCACTCCGACCAGAACCCCAGATTCCTGATCAGAGGAGGTACCCTCCTACAAACACAAACTTCTCGCCCTCGATGAGAGAAACCAGACAAGACAACAACAATACTTCTGCATCAAGAAACATTAAGTATCCTTCAAACGAGACCCCGAAGCCTAGTCCACCGCATCATACCAATCCAGGTCCATCAAAAACTAGCTTCGGGATCTTCAGTTCTATAAATGGCAATGCCACAGGAAAATCAAATGCCGAAGCCACAAGTTATCGAGGCAATCAAGGATCTTCATACACTCCATCGACTAAACCTAATCTGCCCGGTGCGAAATCCGATGATAATTTGAACAAGGGACAGAAAAGCTGGGGAATTTTCAGTAAAGAATGTTCAACTGATTCCCCAAACAGAATATCAAAACCTAACTAAGGAGAAGGAAACCTTATATATTTGACAGAGCAGAGATTTTTGTTTCTGATATTATATGGTAGGCTAAATTTTGATAAAGGATATTTATTTATATATGTGACAATAGAGATCTTTGTTTCAGACAGGTACTGCTGTGAATGCCCTGTTTTAAAGGGGCAACATATTTATTTTTCCCCCCAAATATGTGTAATAAGTAAATTTCTTGACATTGGTGATGCTTGGCAGCTTGATGATCCAGTTGGTGTAGAAATTCCAAGAGATGAGAGTGAACATTGTCATTTTTTTTTTCTTTCCCTATTTGTGTTGATGATGTGCTAGAACATGATGATGAACAATTTCAAGAATCCACTAAGTTTATTATCTTTGAAAATGATTTAAGATATTATTTGATTTGAGATTATGATTAAAGTAAGCATATTAGAATGTGTTATATGGTTGTTGCTTGATATAGCTAAACCTAAGTTCATGATGATGACTCATAAGTGGTTGTGTTAGTTGAGATCAAAGAATGAATACCTTCATGTAGTGCATAAGCTATTGAACTTTGTTCTTTAAAAAGAGTATAAACCCTAGATTTGTAGCTTGAGTTACATTGGTTATGATGTTTGTTTCTTTAGCTAACCAGAGCTCAGTTTAACTGGCATCATGGTGTATGATTTGATAATTAATAAGTTACGAGTTCAAATTATCTTATTTTTAAATATTATTGAATTAAGAAAATGTATCTTCCAATTCAAGTGATAAAAAATTTACCCCATTTGGTATATTTTTATATTTGAGTTCAACGATATATTTTATGGAGTTAAGTTATGCTAAGGTATTTGACAAGTTTTATTAAATTGGTAAGGGCAAAAAGAAATGTTAACTTGCCTTGTGAATTATGAACTTCATTTCAGTTCAAAGTTTCCAAGAAAGGCACCTTCCATTCCCTTTGCTTCAAATCCAAACTTGCAAATATTTATTCCATTTTTTTATATTTTTAAATCTTGAAAATAAATAAATAAAAACAATAAATAAAAATAAATGATTATAGTTTCGATAATTTTCCTATTAGTTTATCGTATTTTATTTATAATTAAAGATATCAATTTTTCTAGTGTGGTTGGGAGCAGTAAATTTTCATTTAGGCAGGCAATGGGAAGGAAAAAATCTCTAACAAATACTCTCTGATTCCCCCCATTTATTTTTATTTTTATTTTTTAAATTAACTTTTATTTTCTCTTTTATACAAATTTAATCTTTATGTATACTTTTTGTTTGAATTTTTTTTTTAGTCAAATATATATTTGTTGTAATAATTAACCGTCTAATTAAAAATTAGAAATATTTTTCGATGAAAAACAAATTATTTAAAAATATTATTAAAAAATAATTGTAAAAATTAAGATTTGAAAAAGAGAAAAAAAAGAACCCCATCAATCCTTAAAGAAATCTCTGCCCCGATCTTCACGAAAAAACTTAATTTTGCAAAATTGGAGATTGATTTGGTAGCGGGGATAGAAACAGGAAAATCAATCCCTAATTTTATCCCATTAAGATGTCTAGTTATAATCCTAAGTTCATCATATTC
>JBBMEG010043355.1:0-18586 GCA_037832605.1 Cyclanthera cordifolia | reverse complement strand
TATATATATATCACTATATTGAACCTATTACCTTATATGCAGTTCAAGTCTCTTTTTGACCACTACGTCACCACATCATAGTTATATTGTATTGATATATTAACCATTATTGATAGGATGATTTGATATTTAATTATCATTATATATTTATTTTTAGTGAATAATATGTAGTTCGAATACAAAGTATATTTTCATGATAACTAATAAGTTATAAGTTCAACTCATCTAACCAAAGTGAATTAATTTAAATAAATAAAAAATGTAGATCACTTAGTTATTAAATAATGTTGTTATGTTGAAAAAGAAAAACATGGTATTATAAATATTATTATTAATTTTTATTATTGAAATTTGTCATCAGAGTAATCCAATGTTTTAATATGGTCTTGTGAAATTAATAAGGGATGAATTCAATTATGTTATCATGGTTATATAACAAAAAAATCAAAAAAAATCAAAATTCAAATGTGATAAAGCACTCAAGATCAAAAGTTAGGCTCATTATGTCAACTATTGGTCTAATGGGAGTATTAAAAACTAATTTAACTCTAAAAATATGCTATTTTTACTATCTACATTTGCAATTGATAATCATTTAATTTTTGTAATTTTGATCTTAATAATAAAACTTATTAATATTAAAGATGTCTATTTTTCTTGTTGGACCTACCCTATCAATGTAGAAAATACTCGATTAGCTCGAGAATAGGGCCAAGGACGTGGGAAAAAAAAATTTTCGTTTGCTAAACGAGGCTGTGGGCGGGGAATACATTCTCTATCCTCGTTAGTCTGATTTCTCCGATTACTTTTTTTTCTTTTTAAAAAAAAAATCTCTTTATTTTATACCACTGTTTTTAGATAAAAAATTATTTGATGTTAAAATTATTATTTTCTTTAATAATTGAGAAGAAAATTCAAATTCATAGATGTTTTCTAAAATATTTAATGATTTGAAATTATTACGAATAGAAAAAGTAATAATAAATAAATTGAAAAATTTTCTTGCAGGGAACTCGATCCCTACCAGTTCTCTGCAGTGAATCTCTGTCTCGATCCCTGCAAAATAAAACGGTGAATTTCACTGGGATGGAGATGCATTTTGGAAGCGGGGACATAGAAGGGGAAGGCATTCTCCAACCTCATCTCGTCATGTGGACGTCTATTAATACTATTTTCCACATTTATAGTTCTTTTTATACTTTTTATAATTGTTTTTTATATGTTATATAGTTGAAGTGGTTCTTATTGTGTTTTCATATACTCTTTCAAAGATAAAAACATTTCTAAAATTCTCTTTCTCCCTTTTTTGAAAACCTTTTTCACGAGACTGGTGATAGAGGTTGCACCTGTTGCATCACATGCTTTCCGTTTATGTTTAGCTGACTTGGTCACCGAATTAGTGCAAGTGTCGCATAGTTGCTATTTCGCTGCCTCAGAACTGCGACTGTGACACTTAGCTCATATCATTCCAATATTTCTTTATTATTTGTAATGCATAGTTTCTTTATGATACACAAATATCTTGGGAGGATCGTGTTCCAAGCCAAGAAAATAATTGTATCCTTCATG
Organism: Cyclanthera cordifolia; assembly: GCA_037832605.1. Classification (NCBI taxonomy): domain Eukaryota; kingdom Viridiplantae; phylum Streptophyta; class Magnoliopsida; order Cucurbitales; family Cucurbitaceae; genus Cyclanthera; species Cyclanthera cordifolia. The sequence continues at coordinate 17,017 of JBBMEG010043355.1, read as the reverse complement.
TCATTTAGTTGAAACTGAGAATATATAAAGTTTTTTGAATCCTTGATTTGTTGAATATTGACATACATGCCAGTACTATATCATCTACATATACTAAAAGAGCAATTAAGTTAGAACCATGACTTTTAGTGAACAAGGAACAATCAAATTTATATTGAAAAAATCAACTGACATGAGTGAATTAGAGACTTTAGCCTACCAATGTCTTGAAGCTTGTTTGAGACTATATATTGATATGCGTAGTTTGTAGATAAGCTTCTCATTACTGTTTACCACTTCTTTTGGTTGACATCCTTATGGCATATCCATAAACACCTCTTCCTTTAACTCTTTATGAAGGAAGACATTGTTCACATCCATTTAAACAATTGGCCAGTGTTTTTAAACTGCCAAAAGTAACAAGACCCTAATCGTAACTCATTTGGCTACAAGGGCAATGATTTCTATGAAATCCATTATTGCGTCTAAGTGTACCTTTTTTTTCCATTAATTTGTTCTTAAATCATCTTATTGTTCATCTACAAGGTATTTTATCTTGTAAATTCATCTACAACCGACATTTAATTATTTGTAGGGAGGGGTACAATCAATCGAGTATGGTTGGTTTCCATGGCTAAAATATTTTTCTCCATTGCCTTCTCTCAAAAGTTAGCTACATGTTCATGATAATAATTAGGTTCTCTTTAGGTTGAAATTTCCAAAAACAATGTTTTAAATTTTAAAGGCAATCTAATGTATGAGACAAAATCTATGAAAAAGTATTTTGTAGCTAAGACAAGGAGCTTATATTGGGATATGAAGCTACAATGCTAATCTTTTAGATTGTTTAATGGTTTAAAAAAATATATGAAGACCACTGGTGTTATCTACTAGATGGTGTGGTGTGTTATCTACTGGTTCTTGTAGTATTGCTACATTATCAATGTTAATCGTGTCTTGAGGGTATATACAATCGACATCTAGTGTCTCTTTTTCTTCTAAAAGGACATTGTCACCTCTAAAAGGTACACTGATAACATTCTCCCCATTTATTATCAGTACTTTAACTGGAACATCTTACTTCCTTTTATAATCACTTTTGAGGACTTTTTGTCAACTCTTTTTGTAGATCAATGGTATGAACTATCACATCTAAAATTATTGGAATTATGACTAAATCACCTAAAAAATCTACATTATCTAGATCATGTTAGGGGTTGTGCCCTAAAGAGCTAGTAGTTTGTAATTGAAGAACAAAACATTTGATGTTAGACATTTAATGTAATATTTCGATTATTAACAAAGGTTATTATGCATTTAGTACACAAACGTCATTCAACTATATCATATTAATGAGATTAATAGCGATATGCACATGGTTATTTTGGATAAACACTTGGACAAGTATGTGAGACATATGAGTTGATCTAGTTCCAAGTTAATAACCTAAAACGTCTACAGTATGTGGACTAAGGTAGGACGTCTAAGTCCTGGTGACACTATTGATGCGACACCTGATCCCTAGTTGTTCATATGAAGACATGTAAGTGAGAATGCATATGCAAAAAGAAGTTTTACATAAGACGAGACTAAAAGTTTTGTGATCAGTCTATTAATTTCGTTACTGACATCAATTACAGCTTCATTAAAGATGATCATATGTCGATGTGATATGAATCACGAGTGGGTTGTGAACTATTTCTTTATGAAACTGCCATTTGATATGCATGGGTGAGACCTGCCAAATATTTAGGTTTATAAGCCACCCACATTGGGGATTGTCGTAGTGAGTGACTAGGAACACAACGTCACAAAAAGAAATTCACGTCTTCCCAAATATTGATAAAGAACTAGAGTTGTTCCCTCAAGAACTGATTTTGAGCTTCGACAAAGGGATCTCCCCCCATTGGCCTGAGAGGACACTGGTTTATAGTGGGACTATAAACAACTTATTCATTAGAGAAATCAATGGCGCTTAAGGGGAAAGATGTAACCACGTGGGTAAAATGAATCTTTTTGTTCTAATTGTGGATTGCAAACAAGCTTGTGAAGGATCACGTGGTAGATGACTGATTATATCAGTGAAGAGAATTTGTCATATAGTGCGAAATAGATCAGCACATGCCCTTAGTGGAATAAACTTGGTGCTAATGAATAAGGATTCGATCTTTGGTCATTGTATCTTTCGACCTATAGATTCACTGGTCTCATACTTGCTAGAACACTGTTTTATTAAAGAGTCATATTAGTTATGTAAGTCATAATTAATTGGAACTTCAAGTTTAATGGTTAAACTTAATTAACGATATATTGGATATATGAAGTTAATATTAATGAGATAAATATTAAAGGAGAGAAATTAATTTATTGGATACATTAATTATAAATAATTATCAAAGTAGAGAATTAATATATTAGATATATTAATTGAGAATTTATTTATTTATTTGTAATATATTGAATATATTATGGAATTGATATAAATATCAATTAAAAATAAGCAAAACAATATAAGTAATATATTGAAATTTTCGAAAAATCCTCCCCTTATGTGTAAGAAACTTTTTTCTCTTAGCGAGATGAAATTTTCAAATTTTGGTTTAAATAAGGAACGGATAAAATCTTTGTTTTTTCCAATATCTTTTAATATTGGATATTGAAAGTGATAAACTCCAACATCACTCGATTTTACAAAAGCTAGAGGTTCTTCCAGAATCCTCGCAAAAACTTATGGTATAGAAAAACTCAACACTTGATCACAACTAAGAGTCAGTTACAGTGATGAATGACTTTTAGATCACACTTAGAAACTATGATTTATCATAAGATAACTCACTCCATAATTAGTATGATCAACACTAATCCAATCAATTGGTTTTACCTTCAAACTTATAGCAAGATTTGAAAAAAAAAACAACACCAAATATTTGTCAACAAAACTACAGTTGTGTTATCAATATTCTCTACAAAATGTGGTATTACAAGCTCTTTTTAAGGCCAAAATTCGTGCATGACTTGTAATATAAAATGATTAAAAATGTTATTAAATGCATTTTGTGGAAAATAAGACCAAGAAGCCAAAAATCAAATGTACATAATCAAAAGACTTAAATGCTATAAACAATGGTAAATATGCTTTAAATATACCTAACAAACAAACTGTTCTAATATGTTTGTATCCATTATGAACATGTTTGACAAGATTTGAACTTAAAAAGTTCCAAAATAAAAAATTTGGAATTCTTTTTTTACTTAAAATTATGCATGTTATTTTCCTACTTCTTGTATTTGCTCCTTCATTAGAATACAATAAGATGTCTATTGGATTCGTATTAGAATGATATTCTATTTTTCCCCGCAGCGATAGAGCTTTCCGACGACCGACGGCGGCGATAGAGCTTCCCAACTACCAGCAGCGGCGATAGAGCTTCCCGAGGACGGCGACGACGAAGATTCCGATGGTTGGGGCCATCTTCTCCGGCCGTTCGCGACCATCTTCTCCGACCGTTCGCGGCCATCTTCTCCGGCCTTTTGCGGCCATCTTCTCGTTTACGTTCGCGGTCATCTTCTCGTTTACGTTCGCGGTCATCTTCTCCAGCCGTTCGTGGCCTTCTTCTCCGGCCGATCGCAACAATCTTCTACGGTTGTGGCAGTCATCCTCTCTGATTTGTGCGTTGTGGAAGAAAAAAAAATTTAGGGTTTGAGATTGAAGAAATGAGCATTTAGGGATTATTAAAAAGTATAAAAGTTCATTTGAATACCCTTGCAATTAAAATGGATAAATATGTAATAATTATAATCAAATTGAATATCATGTTAAATACCCTGCAATATTAATCGAGTGGAATGAGACTTTCAAAAGATAAGCCTTTCTTGTTCAATGTTTCTTTCAATCGAGGAGGGTTATTTTTGTAATGATGTGTACTTTATGAAAAAAACAATAAATATATAAAATATTATATTTCTATTTATTTATTATTCTAAATCTAAAATTTATTATTATTTTGAAACTTCTTTTTGGCTAATATTATTTAATTTATTTGTCTTATTTATTATCACAATGTTAATTGAAATATAAAATAAAAATGAAAATAAAATATAGAATATAAATTAAGAAATATTTTAAATCTGTTTAGATAATTGAAAAAAAAAAGTGTTATTTTAAATGGTTAAAAATTAATTATATGAACTTTTTTTAAACCATACAAAATTAATTATGAAACTATCATTATAAAATACAAGACATATTTTCTAAAATATGATATCAAGGGAATGAAATCATTCACAAGGTTAAATTTATTTAATAAAATAAAATAGTGACCATATAAATAAATAAAGAATTTAATTACTTTCAATATAAAAATGTTTGGTTTAATTAAAAAAAAAATGTATCACTTTTATCTCACTAAACAATTAAAATAAAATTGATTTGAAACTATTAAACATATTTTAAAATATGAAATTGTTCCTTGAACTTCGAATTTAATTTTATAAAACATTTTTCAAATACGAAATCCATATTTTTTTTATGAAATTATTGCTAATTTAAAATTTGAAGAGTATTTTTAAATTAAGAAACATATTTTGTATGGCCAGCTGGTAATTGTGGAATTCCCGTAACAAGTGTGAGCAAGGGTCAGTAGTATGGACCAAGCAATTTGGATCTTAGATTATCACAAGGCATTCAATCCGATCCAGCGGAAGCTGACTTCGACTCCCTCATGCCGAGAAAGAAAGATGTGCTTTGAAATTAAACATAGATGCTGCGATTTCAACGTCTGCTTCTGGGTTTGGTTTCGTTCTTCGTGATAGTGCCGAAGTGCTGCAAACCGTAGCTTCCATAATTATGCTGGGCGCTTGGATCCGCTAGGTGCAGAAGATGAAGCGCTTTACTGTGCACTTTAGTTTATTTGCCCACGAAACCTTTCTAATATTGAGATTGAATTTGACTGTCAAGTTCTCATGTGCCTGTCAAATATCTGGTGAGTGTTCTTGTTCTTGCAATCAAGACGACTCTCTCCTCAATTCCTAGCTCGCGATGCAGTCATATCCCTCAGTCAGCTAATAGGGTAGCTTATGAATTAGCTTCTTTTGCGGTTAATGAAAAATCAAATAATGTGTGGTTTTTGGAGTCACCGATGTGGCTCCACTCTTGGATTTCTTGGGATTTGAATTATTGTAACACATTGGGTAATTCTGATGTTTAATGAAATTCCGATTTTATTTCCAAAAAAGAAAAAAGAAAAAAAAAAAAAGGGAAAATTGCATACCACCACTAAATTATGACGTTTGTAACAAGTACTCCCTTAAACTATTAATTTGATCAATTACACAGTTAAAGTTTGACAAGTGTTGCAATCTACTCTCAAAATTAAATTTGAGTATTATAGTAAAGGATACAGTTGTTATATCAAAAAAATAATTCTCCCTCTTCTTGGACTCTCATCATCTCTCTTGGTATTTCTTCTCCAAAGTTAAAGAAAATAAAATATTTAAATATATACAACCCAAAATTTGGCGACGACCCTATTACCGGTTGTTGATGCCGAAAAATGGTCAACGGATATCCACAGTAAAATTTGTATTACCGAGGACGAGAAACCTGCAAAAAAGAACAATTTTAGGACACATCGGTGTGGTGTGAGCCACAACGCCTATAATGCCTAAGTCAGTAGGAGTTTAGGAGTTTAGGAGAGTAGTTTAGAGGACTTTTATAACTTAGAATGACTTAAGAGTACTTAGCATAGTTTTGCTTAGGATTTGCCTCCCTTGAAATTGAGAATGATCTGACTTCTTATAGAAGTCGGTTTCGTAACTGCTGCAGCTCACTTATGGGCGGCTTAATGGCCGGTCGTTGGAAACGTCCGTCATTAAGTCGAAAATGAATATCGGCGTAACTCTTGACAGTTACCCTTTGGAGGTGTAACGACTTTGACTCAGGAGTTACTTGGACTCGGTCAACCTTTGCAGGTCCTCACCTCCACGCCTATCCTTTAGGGGTGCAGCCCTCTCGTTGTAATGCTAGGACGCTACAAGGGGGTGAAACATCTTCGAGCATTACTTGGACTTGGTCGATTCGTCCACAGGAGAGTCATAACCTCCACGACCAACCTATTCGGATTGGCCTACTCGATCGACCTCCTCAAAGGTTGGCTTAAGGTCAATCTTTCAGGTCCTCGCCTCCACGACCAACCCACTCGGATTGGCCTACTCGTTGTAACTGGGAACGCCACGGGGTGCAGCCTCTCCATGTGTTACTTGGACTCGGGCGACTCCTGGGGGAGAGTCCTAACCTCCACGACCAACCCACTCCAGCTGGCCTACTCGTTGTAACCTTAGGACGCCACGGGGTGCAGCGTCCCTAAACGTTACTTGGACTCAGTCGACTCGTCCATCGGAGAGTCCTAATCTCCACGACTAACCCACTTGGGTTGGCCTACTGGGCGTAACTCCTGGCTGTTATCAGCGATTTCAATCGTTACTTGAACTCGGTCGACTCTAGGGGAGTCCTGACCTCCATGGCTTTCCCCCTATGAGATGTTCCTTTTAAATAGATATATCAAAATAAAAGAACTCAAATCAAGAAAGTAGAACAAGAAAATCATACCATAATAAAATATCAATTTCTAAGACCATCTTTAGTTAATGAACGGATGGAAACACGTGCTGATAATGTGTTGTAAAATTAATACAAAAAATATAAAAACAATTAGAGATGATGAACAAACGTTGGAGATGATTTACGATGGATGCTAATGCATCAGTAGTGCCAGCTGAGCTATTTCACGGCCGCACTCTTCGATTCGTGCTGCGCCATGATCTCACAATCGTCATGGCCACCTTAGAGGGGAACTCAAGCCCCATATTTGGATCGCTCATACTTTGTGGCACGTCGAGACTTTAAGCAAGGTTCACCAGGCCTCGACTATGCTTCTTCGAACACGTATCAGAATTATCTTAGTTATGCTTGTATGCTCGTACACACATCTGTTCAGCCCACGAGAATGAAACACAAGAGGGTGGGTCACCACCTAATATATGTACCAATCTCTATCCCGAGGGCAAGGGCGCATTGTCGGCACACCCGTGTCGTACAACACTGTCCCTGGATTTCCTTTTCCGAAGGGAGCCGCCCAAGACACTCGCCTTGCAAGCGCTCGACCACACCACGACACACGCATGTGCCATGAGGTAGCTCACTTAGGCCACATGGCCCAGGGGTGGTGGAGAGCTGACACCATGCCTTCCCTATAGTGTACCATTTTTAGTCTCCCACCAGTGTATGTCTTTTTTGCGATGAATCATACGCCAACGTGGAGCGTCCGTCGAGTGTTCGATTGACATCAAACTTGGCGAGTTTACATCTTAGCTTCATACGAGCTTAACTTCATAGTCGCTCGTCAAAACTCCATCTCGAGCGCTGACATCGTCGGGATGGCTCGGGGGCCCATCATGCCCACATTGACAATGACACATTGGCACTATCGTGACTTTGTTTTCTGATGTATCCAACTGACACTATTGAACACTTTTCTTGGTGTGATGGATGATCTACCGTCCTACTCAGGCACATTATGACTTGTCAAGACGTAGATCATCAGAGTATATTCTATGACGCTGACACCATGCTCGCTTTGACAATAAGTTTATTCAATCAAGATATATTGAGTAAATTCTTTCAAACAAAAATATTACTAAATCAATTTAAATTTTAGTTAACTTCATATTAATTATATACATCAATTAAAAGGTTTTCCAAGTAAATAATAATAATAATAATAATAATAAATCAAATACTTTCTTCCATCAAGGTTGATTTTTTTTTTTGTTTACCATATGCGTTCATACTCTTGCCAATCGAAAGAAACACACCACCTCTCAGGTTTCAATATTTTATATAATGAATATTAGATATACATTAAAATTTTTAAACCAATATTACTGATATAATATTTTATATAATAATTTTTTTTTTTTTTTTTTTTAAGTTCTATATAGCAAATTTAAAATACATACGTTATATTAAAAAAAAAAAAAGAAAAATCAAATGCACGTTTGATTATAAATATTGTTTAAGGTACATAGACATTAAAAAACATGGTGTTTATTTTGAAATTCATTTAATTTTATGTAGAATTTAAATACAAGTTTTAAGTTTTGAAATAAATTACAAATGCATAATTATTTTTAAAAAATGTATGTATTCATGAATGCATCGACATCATTCACATTATACCGTACCATCAAACAAATCTTGATCATGTAGCCAAACACCCCTTAATAACATTTTAATTAAAAAGAAAAAAGAAAAATTGCATAAACCACCCATAAACTACGAGATTTGCAACAATTACACTACTAAATTATTGATTTGATCAATTATACTGCTTAAAGTTTGATAAATGTTGCAATCTATCTCTAAAATTAAATTTAAGTATTATATTAAAGGTATAATTATCATATCAAAAAAAAATTCACTATCACTTTGGTATTTATTCCCTAAAAAAATTATTAAAATACAAAATGCACTTATTTCCTTTCTTCTTCAATGCACTTATTCCCTTTCTTCTTCAATCATTTCCAAGATGTCTCATTGATCGTGACCAAGAAAGCACCATAGAGAAAAGAACACCTTCACATATAAAAAATTTGGAGAATCAAAACATCAAACGTTAAAAAAAAAAAAATACGAGAGTAAATTATAAATTTAGTCCCTATGGTTTGAAGAAAGTTAGGGTTCAGTCTTATAATTTAAAAATCTAGACTTTAGTCCCTGTGATTTGGGAAAATATAGAATTTAATCCCTATGATTTGAAGAAAATAGAATTTAGACCATATTATTTGATGAAATAGAATTTAGTTCCTTTGGTTTGAAGAAACCTAAAAAATAGTCCATGTTATTCATAAATTGTATGTGAATTAAGTACATAGATGTTATGTATAAATAATGTGTTTTTTGTTCAATCAATTACTTATCTCATACTCTCATCATTAAACACAAAAATAATTAACTTCTATAGGTTTTATTCACCAACAATTACAAACAACAAACTATTTTTTAGATTTTATCAAATCATGAGACAAAATTCTAATTTTTCAAACCATAAAGACTAAATTATTGATTTATCCGAAGCATAAGTACTAAAGTCTAAATTTTTAAATTATTGGAACTAAATTCTAACATTCAGGTAGTGGCACAGTCGGAGTGCTGTCAAAGGTTATAGCGATCGAGAAAAGCCTTTATTCTTCCGGGGTGGCCATGGTTTTGCTTTCTTGCTTGGAAAGTTGTAGATTTCTTGTTGGGCGGCCATGGTGATATCTTGGTTAAAATCAAGAATTTCTTTTTGATGATTTTGTTGAGTTATTTAGTTTATAAATAAAATTTAGAAACCTATTGTAACATTACTGAGATCTTCTGTACATAAAATGGGTGAGAAAGACAGAAAAATTGAGAGAGAAGAGATAGATTTAGGAGTTTTTTTTTTGTTTTTTTTTTTTTATTTGGCTAAATGAATTTAAAGAGCATTTTTTAGTTATTTTGAAAGTTCAAACTAAAATTTACTATTGAAGTGGAGATCTTCTGGAAGAAGTGGAGCCTTTGCGAACGTGGTGTCTTCCAAATCTCTAAAACGTTCAAGTACTTTTCAACTTTGAAGAAGACAACAAATAAAATAATTATATTTTATGTTTTAATAATTTTCATTTTAGGAGAGAAACACCAGAGATGATGGAATTTAAAGAGACTATGAAACTTATTTGAATATGTCAATTATCCCCTCCAATAAAGTACTGAAATTTAATTTTGAAGGTAGATTGCAGTACTTATCAAACTTTAAGACGGTAATTGATTAAATCAATAATTTAAGAGGATAATTGTTATAAACTTGTGAATTTTCTCAAGAAAGAAACATAAATTAAGTCAAAACTTTACTCTTTTAAGTTTCATTTCAACCAACCTATTTCTCATCACTTTAGTAAAACTTGCCCCTAGTAAAAAATATTCAAGCGTACAAGAAACTACATCATCAAGATGTTCTATAAACAAAAGTAAAAGAGAGAAATCAAGCATCAGATGAGCCAAGAAAAGTAAGAAACTGCTTATTTTGAATAAAAGATCTCTACCGAATCAGAAAACAGAGCAACAGATTACAAAGACCATGGCTAAGGCTGTATCTACTTGTAATTTTCAAGGACTCACCAAATTATATTACAGACCAGAGACAACCTGTTTTACTATCCAAAATAAGTCTATTATCAGATTTGAAGGTCTAATGAAAGCTGGAATCTAACATGTTGTCAACTAAATATCTGATAGGCAGTACACTCGAGCCAGAATCCAAACATACAGGAGAAAAAGCTTACCTGGCTACAGTAAAATTTCGAGGTAGTCGAGAATTCATCAAGCTTTCAATTTTTCCATCAGCATGGATGAACCTCAGCTGCAACATGCTCTTTAAAATTGTTGGCAGGAAATGACATTTACTAAAACTTCAACAGAAAAAAAAGAAAAAAAATCTACTAATTTACATGATAATACGAACTCTGTAATGAACTCTCGGTTGGCAGGTAGAATGTGAATGGCTAATTTAACCCATTTAAAGCTATTAGTTTTTTAATTGAACATTTTCCACAAGTAAATTCTATCTAGGAACTTACTGCCTGGGGACAGGTGGTGGCGTCGACTGCTGGCCTTGCCCGTAAAAACCTATACCTGGTGGCCGATAAAATCCAGCTGGAGTTGGTTGTGACTGTTGAGGCTGCTGTGGCTGTTGCGATTGCTGAAGAGGCTGAGACGCCGACCTATTCAAACCCATCACAATATGTGGAGGGAAAGGAGGTGGAGGTGGTAGAGAATATGCACCAAAGTTATAAGGTAATACCCCCATTATTCCACTAGACTGGGCATATTGATTCACTGGTGGAGTTGGTGGAGTTAGAGACGGTGGTGCCGGCGGAGGAGGTGGAGCAAATGAACCTTGACTCGGATTTGCCTGGGATACAGATTGCACGTTCACTGGCTGTGCAAGTGCCACACTTGTCAATTGTTGTTGTTGCATAGATGTAACAAATGATGCACCAATCCCATCTGAGCTGCTGACATCAGAAATAGGCATTGGCTTCTCAAGTTTCTGTCGCTTTTCCGGGGAGAATATTGGTAATGAAGAAAATCCCGATGATTTTAGACCGCCATTCATGGAAGCAGCCTCTTCTGCAACAAGGGACGAAAGAACAGACGTAAGCATCTGTGCCGAAGATGTAGAAGCAGCCAACTTTGCAGCAACAGCAGCAGCAGCTCTCTTGTTTTCCTCTTCAGTGGTTTTAGGACCAGCAAAAGAAACCATACCCTGGACAAGAGGGGACTGAGAAGAGATTGTGTTTGATTGAACTGAAGATAACTTAGTATCAGCCAGATGGGTCATTTCTGTCAGTAAATCAGCTAGAGGACCAGGAACTGGAGTTGTAAATCTCTTACGAACATTGTTCGCTAGTTCAATTTGAGATCGAGCTATCTGCAGAGTTATAAGCAATAATTTTCAAGCTACCTAAGTGAAAATAAAAAGTACCAAACTTTGTAACTATTCGCTTTGCATTCTCCAATATATGAGACATAATTAAATATGAGATGTCTGTACTTGCACATGGCAGAGAACAATCAGCGAGTTGATAGATATGGATACAGTCAGAATCTGTTGTGGATTCATATATATCCATATTCCTAAGAAAATGAACAAATGATGTACAGAATCAAATGCTCTCTTTCAAATATATAGTCTTAGGGGAATATGAACAAAGTTAATAGACAGACATATTTGAGTGGCTTGAAAATTCCTTGGTGCAATTTTGATCTAAATTATGGAAGAGAATGCTTCTAAGAGGTATGTACACATGAGTGCTCTAATACTATGTTGAATCATGTTTCCAAATGCCTCAGAAGGGTCGCACCCATTGTCTAAATGATGAAAAATGAAAATTGAAGGTTAAAACTTCGTTTCCAAATAATCAAATATCCTACATCAAGCTTTGATAAAGAGAAAAAAATCAAATGTCTCCATAATACACTCGACAGTTTGTTTCATTACGTCTGAAAATTGAAGGGTTAAAGCTGTGTTTCCAAATAATCAAATATCTTACATCAAGCTTTGAAAAACAGAAAAATCAAATGTCTCCATAATACACTTCGAACAATTACATTAGGTCTGATTTTTTTTTTTCCTTGAAAATCCACTTTTTCAAACTTTTATTGTGTTCACTTGCCCAGCGTGTCTATGTCCACCTCCAACGTGCATCTCGAATAAAAGAATTACGTAGGTCTGGCACTCTTGCTTAAATGTTTCAAGGTATACATTCAATATTTAGAAAATTCAAGTATCTTATCAAATTTTGATGTTTCCAAGTACAAAGAAGATATCAAGCACATTCAAAACTACTTTAACCCAACAACTCCAAAAAATAAAATATATGAAGTGATTTAACTAACCTGCAACTGATCGCGAACTAGTTCCTGCTTTGATTTCTGTAATTTTCCACAAGAAAAAAAAGACATTACGATGGAAGCATCTAACTTTGAGTTCAACAAAAATTGAGGCGAGGGATTCAAATCCATAGCCTCTTGGTCATGGGCAAGTTGCTATCATTGGCAATGAAAGCATCTTAACTACATAGAGGAGGCTTGCAATCGTAAGAAATTATTGGAGGAAATAAAAAGAGGAAGAAAAGTTACTTGGTCCTGAAGCACTTCTACAAGCAAGGAAACCAAAGAAGCCCTAGATGCCTCAACACTTTCGAGTTTCCCAATACATTGTTGAACTACATTTTCCTGCTCTTGAAGGTCGTCTAGCAATACGGACCGTGGTTGAGTTCCTAGTTTGGAAGGAAAGTTCAAAGAAAAACTTTTATAATACTTTTCAAGGAATAAGGGTTCACAGCACAAACATAAAAATATGGAGAATTCATATATATACCAAAACAAAACATGCCCCAGAAGAGAATGGTAATTGTATTAAAAACTATCGAAAGAAGGAAATTAAGCATTTAAAAACAAAATGTTCGCCATGAAAAATGGTTTTTGGCATCATATGGTATGATGTCCCTTTGACTAGGCAAATCCAACACTCAAGTTGGATTTAAAATTTCTAACATTCTTTCTTAGCTTGCTCACTAGGCAACAAAGGTAGAATCCTTGCATTCCTTCAATGAATATTCAGCCACCAGTTAATCGATAAAATAGTAGGTAAATGACTCCACTATGGAGTACTATCAATCAGTATTTCTATACCACGTTGTTTTCATTTATGATAAATAAAGTTTTACTGAGAAAAAAATGGACCATACAAGAAAAAGGCATACAAAAAATGAGCAAGTAAAAAGTGTCTATAGTATATCTACAGAAAAAAAGCTTAGAAACTGACCCTCCTAGAGAAATACAGAATTTTATGAGGCCCCACACATCAGCACTTGAACATTCTAATTCTCTATGCTAAAAAAATCCAAAACCCCAAGGAGAGCTGGTTCCACATATCAACAACCATCTTCCATCTTACATCTCCGGAAGAGGTGATCAAGGTCTTCATACGTCTTACAGCAAATGCAACATTGATGGCTCATTAAGAAGGAAACTTTCTGGTTCACCTTGTCAAAGGTGTTAATCTTGCCATGAAGAACCATCCCGCTAAAAAACTTTAGCTTTCTTTTTTTGGAATTTGTGTCTTCCATAACAACAAAGAAAAAGAGTTTCCCAAAGAGGAATAAAAAGAGTTAACTAGAAAAAAAAATGAACAACATGTGAAAGCCTCACCCGAACAAAGTAAGACAGCTAACTGTGTCGCCTTCTTTTTAGAAAAAAAGCAACTAAAACCCAAATGAAGGGAAGGAATATGCTTTGAATGAGCCGGAACATCAACCACCTTGCAATTTTTCATAAGATATAAATGAAAAAGACAATGAAATAACGACCAGAGGGGTGGGGTCTTTCCTCATCCATCTATCTTCCAGAAGAAAAAGTCTCTACTCAACCCAAGCACTATGAAATATAAGATTAGAAAAAAAATACAAAATAACTTGATAGGTACTATTTTAAACAACATTTTTCGATAACATATATGAAAATATGATATTACTCATAGGAAGCAAGCTCCACAAGAAAGTGAAGAAAGCAACTAAAAACTTTCGGAGATATAGTGGCTTTAGAACTTATTTTTCTAAAGGTAATCTATTCATAGAGAATTTTTTATTAATCCTCTGGATATCGAAAGATTAAATATTGTAACGAAGGACGAGGGCATAGATCCAAATATTCAAGGTATAAGGGTTGTTTTACAAGCTCCCACAGTAAATTGCCTTGATGTTCATAGAAATCCTAATGTTCAGAGTGAATTATTGGTACATTCAGAGTTTCCAATGGAAAATGTTGAGCTTTCCGGGACATTACCTTCAGCCCCTACAATGCAAAGCTTACAACCGATAAAGCATAAAGATCTGCCCTCACCTCTCTTGCCTTACCAGTTGGTATTCCCGAAACTATAATTTGTCTTTAATGCCCTTGGAGAAAGACCTTGACCCTACTCAATCACCTCATCAGCATGATAATCTCTCCTTTGTCCCTTTGTATTTTGAACCCTCATTAAATCCAGCCATACATAATGAATATTTGTAAAAGATATCTCTGATTTTAAAAGCATTTAGGAGCTTCAGATGGCACCTTACTGCTGATGTTTGGTTTTCTTGGCTTGATTTGGTATCCAACTCTGGGAATAAGAGAGCTTCTGTGATATTTTAACTTGTCCATTAGAATTGAGTTCGAGGTGGTTTGAGAGCTTTTGTATCCATTTTCATATTCTTCAAGACACAATGCTTTAAGGATTCAATTTGCAGGCTCTTTTAGTTTTTGCTGTGAAGTTATCCAAATCAACTTTTTGCCTGGCCGGCTTTATTCTAATCTTTTGTATTCTATCTCTTTAGTTCTTTACCGATCTTTTTTGTTCTTTGCAATATTTTTCACTCCTTTTTGGAGTTCGTATCCTTCTCTTTTTCTTCTTTTCATTATATCAATGAGAAGTTTGTATCTTGTTTCGAAAGAAAAACATCCTACTTGAATTCAAATAATTATTTTCTTTCTCCATCGAGTTCCTTACAGAAGCTAGATCATTCTTTTCCAGCACAATGAATTTTCCAACACAAGTTACAACATCTATCAACTAATCATATATCATTATCTTCATTTGTTTCAATTATGCCTTTAACTAACCTCACATTTTCAAGATATGAAGCATTTTCCATTGACATATCAGATTTGCATCAATCTCGATTCTCATCGTTGCACTCTTTCTTGATTTCTTGATCCAATTTCTCCAACCTTTCTCGCCTTTGTTTTTGCCCAAATATTCCTCTCATTTTACCTTCATTCTTGCCAAATGGAATGCCAAATCTCATGCCGCTTCATATCTCTTTCATCATTTCATTCCAATATTTGCTAAATGGCTCCAATATTTCTCGTGTCATTGATTCGATAAAACTTTTGTCACTTAATTTGTCGATCACCACATTAAGAGAGGAGTCTTGATCCATCGATTGAAATGCTTTGGTACCAAAATGATAAGAATCAATCGAGAAAAAGTTACAAAGGAAGACTTCGAGTGCTCTCAAATTCCCAACCACCAGGGCGTAATCACTTTAGGCAAATTTTACAATATGAGGCCAGTCTTTATATAGGCCTTAAGTCTAACTAACCTAACTAAACCCATTCGATAACCATGGTAAGATATTAACGCTCTTAGGGGTACTTAGGTCATATCAAGCTACTTGTGAGGCACGTGACCCAAGTCGTCTTACTCAATTTGACACGATGACATATGCAACGAAGTATAATACTATTGATTCCATTACGAGGAAAAATAAAAAATAAAAACAAAGAAAAACACCACCAATATTTTGACACAATAAAAAAGGCAGGATAGATGTTAAGTTCAACAAATAATCATGATCTTAGAACTTATCATTAATATTCTTTAATAGCATATCATTTATTTACGAGTAAAACTAAAAAGAATTGATTATTTTAAGTATATGAGATCCCCTTCATAATAGCATCATCAATGAGAATCCACATGGTTTGCAAAAGTGAATAGGTTATTTTCCATGGTGTTAAAATTTAGAGTTATATAAAAAGTCTACATTTTTAATTTTTATCTCAATGAAAGGTGAGAATTTTATCCAAACAAAACTCTAGATTGCACGAACCAGCATTTATTACGATAGAATAGACCACCCTTAATATGCAAAGCTTGGCTTACTTGACAACTTCACCTTAAACTAAAATTGCATGAGATGATTCTAGTAGATGAGATTATACCTTGAGCTAAGGAAGCGTTCAAGTCTTCCTCAATTTGATTTAGAAGATGGGTAGCCGAACTACAGTTGCTCAGAGCCGCATCTTCATTGAGATGTTCATCAAGTACGGAATGAAAGGCAGTAAGAATCTTTTCTGGAACACCTCCAACAGCCAGTTTCTAGATTAAAGCAATAAATATATATATAAGTATTAATAAAAAAAGTTAAAAGGAAGAACTGCAATAGTTCTAACACTGCTAAGATCTTACAATTCTCACAGAGTGCGCATCCCTCTTCACTATTTTTATAGGATTTGAACTCTTCCCATTGCTGCTGGGTAATGGAGCTGGAATTTTACCAAGCATTTCATCCTTAAGACTCTGACCCCGAGAACCAAAAACCTTTCTTTCCTCCCAAATGTCAACCTTAACAACCAAACACCCATAAAGGGAAACAAGGGAGAGAAAAATGAGTGAGACAAATGAAATCCCAACTTACAAAATAACACTTGAGATATTGTCATAAGAAAAAAAAGGGAGGGGAAGTCGGTCAATCATACTATTGCAATTTTCATTAACATTATAGGGTCAAGCACACTCTTGAGAGTGGATTTCAAGCAATAATTAAAAACAAAAATGTTAGGCCCTTAAGGAGGGCAATATTGGGAATATTAGTATAATATGTATAAGGGTAATGTAGTAATTTAGTCATT
>JBBMEG010043333.1:0-17129 GCA_037832605.1 Cyclanthera cordifolia | reverse complement strand
CTGCTATAAGAAGTAAGAGCCTTCTTCATTTCAAGCTAAGCAGAACTAAGTTGAACTACACTGACAATCCTTATAAGCCGTTCTAAGTTCCAAAGTATCCTAAAATACTCTACTAAGACTCTTAGTGACTTAGACATCAGAGAGCATGTGGCTCACACCACATCAATGTGCCTAATTTTTTTTGTATTTTATAGGTTTCTTGTCCTCGATAATACTAATCATACCGTTGGTATATGTGGACCATTTTTCAGCATCAACAAATATAATGAAAAATATAGAACTATTATTTTGTCACGTTTACATTTGTTTGGCTCGACATGGAAAACAAAAATTCCTCATCCTTATTTTAAATGATGGAATCTATTGTTTGTGCTATTTAATTCTAGAGACACAAAATGAAAATAAAGAAATAATTACAACTAGATTTATTCAATAGGTAAAGAAGAAGACACGTGGGGGTAAACCCGAGTTCCGAAGCGGCGCTTTTGAATCTCGTGAGTGATTCCCCGCAATCAGCGGCATCCAATTTAATTTGTTCTTTTCTCTTATCTGTTGAAAAGTGCTTTGTCCTTAACCACTTTTTTTTTTTTTTTTTTTTTTTTTTTTTTTTTGAATAATTAAGAATGCGTTATTATTTTAAAATGAGAAGATGATCATATTATAAATTTGGTCAAATTAATAACTACAACATTAGGTTAATAATATTATAATATATTTGTGTGGTGGAAAGAAATTCATTCTTATCGTTTGACTCACTAAATTATCTCTCATCAACCCTAAACCCTAAATCTCGAATTGACAACTAAAACATTGAGTTAACAACATTAATGTACATCAATAATCTAAAAGTCATTGGTTTGATGTCATCAACCAAACCTACAAATAAGGTCGAATTAAAATCCTATTGCTATAAATTATAATTTAAAATTAATATATATATATATGCATATATTTACAATGTAGATTTATATTTTAATAAAATCTAAAACATTCAATTTAGTAGAAGGTAGGAAGATTCCTACCATTGTTTTTGTAATTTCTAATACATTTAGGATTTTAGTTGAACTATTTTAACCATTAAATATTAATAAATTGCTTTTATTTTAGTTATATTAACACGTCTTCTATTATTCATGTACTCAACAGAGAGTATTGAATCATATTATGTTCCTAATCCAGATATAATATAGAGAATGTGATCTTCTTCACAAACGAACTTACCAATTGCAGCAACGGCATTGATAGATTTTTTGATTTTTCGTCAAGTACTCACTTTGTCGTTCCTCCCTTCTTAATGTTTTGAAGAGTTTATTTCAGTTTCATCACCTGAGCTAGCTAGGTTTATGGAGTTGAAAATCTTTGCTAAACACGGCCATATTTCTTTGGCATACTTGCAGTGCAATAATCTACTCTAAAATTCATTCACTCGTCGAGCCAAAGAGCCATGAGTGGATAAGGCGATCTTGCTTTCTCCACATAGCATATGTTGGATTAGGTCGTGTTGTGTCCTTAATCATCGATTCACATCTTGATAGTTTCAGACAATGGTTTTGCTTCAGGCGTTGAATATGTGACTCCATAAGATCAATCGAGACCATCTAGGACAAATTCGTTTTGAAATTTCCACGAGAGGAAATTATCATTTGTTAATCGTAATGTGGTGATTTTGCTGCCAGGAAGGACTGTTGTTGACGGTGGATTTGCTACAATCAACTAATCGGAACTCACTTCAAATGATTCCGTTGAAAAGAAAAATCTGAGCTAGTTGCAAGATTGATGCTCTGATACCAACTCAGAAAACTGAATTGCTCCTAGAGAAAAACCTCTTATTGTTTCTATATATCATCCTTACCATTACAGGAAGAAGTAAACACAAGATCAGAAGAATATATAGAAAACCCTAAGAGGTGAAAAAACTCTTGAGCTAAACATACAAAAATAACACCAGAATTTATCTCCCCGTAACCACACTACAAACAGAACCCAATCACAAATAAAATATGAAAAACAAAGGCCTATATATGGGCTAGGCCTTGGATACTTGGACCGTATAGCATTCCACAATATGTGCTGCTTTCCTAACAGAGAACTCTAAACACTGATCGAGTAAATGCTAATGCATCGCTAGTCCCAGCTCAGCTATGCTCACTTTGGCTATGAAGTTAGTTGAGCTATGAATAATTTGTACAAAGCAAAGAAATTGGAGAGACGGAAAAGTCCATGTCTCTAAGTGGGAGAAATAATTTTCAATGAGTGATATATAATTCTCATTTAATTATATAATTTTCAATAAGTGTCATAAATAGTATTCAATCAGTGTAATAGTCTTGCAAAAGGTTTTCAACGAAAAGACTATGAATGACATAATTGAAATATGCGAGAAAAAAAAAACGGTCCAAAATTTTGTGCGTGTATATGTGTGTGTATATATATATATATATATGTATATGTATATGTTTGTTTGACATAGAAGTGCATAATATAAAATTAAACAACATAAAGATTTCTCCGGCATAAATTTTTTTTTGATTTTTTATCTTTTTGAAGCAAAGGAAAGACCTTAACAAAACACTCAAAACAAACACCCACTTAGTATTTTTTAGAATAATTGATGGTAGCTAGTATTGCCAACGCCACCAAATATTTATAAAAAAGGTTATAACTAAAAAAAAAAAAAAAAACTACAAAGAGCAAATTATTTTAAATCTAATATTGACATATATTCGATAAAATATCTTAACTCTAAATATATTATTATATTAAAAAGTAAAAATCAAAAAAGATTTTTCGTAAGTATAATCAAATTACGGATCACGACAGTTAAATAGATTTAAAATAAATAAAAAATTGTTGTAAATAACGCATTAAAAAACATCCCTATTTCAATAATAGAAACATTAAAAAAAAGCACTCAAAATAAAATATGTAATATTTAATATATCATAAAATGTATATAAATTTAACATGCTATATTTAAATTTTTTAAAAAAATGTAGAATAATTGTTTTTCTTTTAAGAAAATATATGACAAAAACAAAAAAAAGCAAATACAACAAAAAAAAAAAAAAAAAAGGAAAAGAAAAAAGAAAGAGAAAAAAAAGGGACTTAGGCAGTTTGTGGCAGAAAGAGGAAGGGCGGGATAGTTGGCAAAAGGTGGAGAAGGGCGGGGAGCGATTCAACCGCATTTGATTTTGATTTGATTACCATTTTCATTCTCTCTGTTCCTGCAATTTGGGATCTCTCCATTCTGCATTTCCCCCTTTTCTAATAATTCAGATCCACCACTCTTTCTTGATTCCAAATAGCCTTTTCATGGATTACTCTTGATTTCTCTTTTCTCCTCGGCTTCTCATGAACACTCCATTATAAGCCAACCATACCCCATTTTTGTTGTTCTTAACACAGATCTGGTGCTTCAGATATGAGTGCTTCCAGGTTTATCAAGTGCGTTACGGTTGGTGATGGCGCTGTGGGTAAAACCTGTATGTTGATTTCTTATACCAGCAACACCTTCCCCACGGTTAGTCTTCTTTTCCTTTTCTTTCTTTTTGTTTTCCTCCATTTTTCACCTTCTGGGTTTGTTTTTATGAGCTTCTTCTTTGTGGGATCTTGTGGAACAACCTTGTGGATGAAGGGAATAATGCTATTTCTTAGGATGATTGATTAAGAGAGATTGTTCTTCATAATTCGTTTGGCTGACCTTACTTTGTTGCTTTTTCTAATTGTTAATGATACGGTTACATTGGAAGAAGGATTTGGATTCATGTGTTTTGTTTATGAAAATTGTTGTTTTGTGTTTATAGAGATTGAAAAACAATAGAGCATTATTTTACTCCAATGATAACCATATTGAGTTGGCCTTTTGTTTGTATAATTAAGAATTAATGAGTTTAATTCATGGTGATTACCTAACTAGTAATTAATTTTCTTTGTGATCTTCTTGACAATAAAATGTAGTTAGTTTCCTATTGATTTCGGTTAGTATCCTATTGATTTCTTATCAAATGTAGTATGGTTAGACAAATAGTTCTTATTAGTCAAGCTTTGCTTCCCAAGCTAATTTGGGAACTTATGGATATAAAATAAAATTAATCTAATGATTTTAAATATAATAATTGTTTGGCATGTTCTTATCTTACTCATGGTTGGAGCTTGTCGTGATGAATTTGTGCTCAAAATATGCATTTTTTTTATAATAATGCACCTGTTGAAACTTGAAATAATGGGCTATGCCGCTCTCAGGCAATCTCCATCAATTGCAATCCTTTTACTAATCTGGAAGAGAAACAGGAGGTTATGGAATTTTGATTGAAAAGTATTAGATTAGTATAACTTCCATCTCAAAACTAATGGGGATGAGGGGTGTAGGCCAAATTTCCTATAAATGCAAGGAGATCTCCTCACGTTTTCAATATGGGATCTTCAACACCCCTAAAAATGGTGTCTGGACTAATCAATTTTGGATTGGATCCTAATCTTAGTTTTATTGGACCAAACGTGTTTCTGTTTTATGGTCTTTGATATCATATTCGATAGTATAAATTTTTATCTCAAAACCAATTGATAATGTAACACCTTGAAGCTTCAAGGTAACATTTTATAAACAACTACAATAGGATAACAACTTGAATTCAAAATCTGGGTCTCTAATCCAGCTACCACATAGACCAGTCAGCTGGTCCTAATCAAGTCTTGCCACTACAACCTTATAAAAACCTGTCAGAAATCTAGTGAGTATATACATACCATGCACCACCCTATCTGACATGAACATCTGTACTCCAATCTAGAATGCAACTCCCTACTCACTCAAACTCCTTCGCTAGAGCGTGAAACTCATCTACACATCCAGCTCAAAAGTGCACCAACTGATAATTAGTGAGTAACACATTTTATGACTAGATGAGTATTCCACACCGAACTACAGAATGGTGATCCCGCTAACTATGCATAATTCTAAGAAATTCCACCATAAACCCTTATCACTTAGAGCAAAAAAGTACGACACAACTCACACCACTCTCTCAACCTTGATTATCATCCTGCATCCATGGTTACTACTACCTATATACCAAGAGGTACTCACTCAACATCCCAATACATCTTTTAACTACTTGAACTACCAGTATGAAAGTTGTCCTCGTACTAGTCACAAAGACACCGCCTAGCTGTTCAACAATCAATCTCGATCATGAGAACCAAGCTCGACTCCCACTCTTCCAACTACCACTGAGAAATATAAATTTTGCATATGACATAACTGCTCTAGAGTCTTTCACCCTAACTCCACTGAATAGAGGTCCCTAGCACTGATCATCCATCAACTCTCACAACTTATTGCACTTTATCATTCTATAAGAAAAATCACATATTCGTATCCATTCAAGCCTTAACTCATAATATACTATTCGAACGTGTTTTAACCACACCTCGAACAATCACGTATCACTCATGTGCACTATAACATCTTCAACTTACAAGTACGACTACACCTTTAGGGTGCGTTTGGGGCACTGATTAAAGACGGTAGGTTACAATAAACAGTGGGTTATGATAAACGGTAGGCTATAATAAATGGTGTTTGAGGTGCAGGTTGTTGTAAGAAGGGTTATAATAAACATCGTTTAAGGTGCATGCTATTATAAGAGGAGTTATGATAAATGATGTTTGTGGTGAAGGTTTTGTAGGAGGGGTTATGAAATTTTTTCTACACTTTTTTTAAATAAAATTAAACTGCTATGAATAAAATTTAAAAATAATTAATCCCTGCATATTTTTTCATTCAATTCGACATATCTTTTATATTGCAATTGTCAATTATTTGCAAGGCAATGGAAAATAATGCAGTAATGTTACAAACAAAGTGGTTACTAAAGCTTTGAATTGCAAAATTTGAAAGTGACATTGAGAGGTAACAAACAAAGAGGGGAACAACCGAGAAGTCCATGAGGGATATGAAAAGGAGTGTTTTGATAGATCAAAAGAAGAAAAAAAAAATCATTTATCAAATCAAAAAAGGTAATGAAGGTTTTAAACAGTTTAGGCCACCAAGGCATTTCAACACCCATTTTTACTGAGATAAAAAAACACACCCATTTTTAGTGCCAATCAAAAATTTTGGTATGAGTTGGGATAGAATCATTGGGAACAAGAAGAGAAAGAAGGTAAAAGAATGAAACCCATTTTAATCTATGAAATAGGTACAAAATAGGAATATGTTCTGAGTTTTTGGATTAGAAAAAAAAATCCCCCAACTTGGATTTAAAGGAACGAAAAGATTAATAATAGTAAAAAAAAGAAGAAAATCCCACTTTCTAACCCTCGTCTTCTTCTTACTCACAAAGTGAGGAAAAAAAATCACCCCCTGCAGTAAACCCCTGGCGACGGTTCATTCAACCAGTGGAGCCCACATCCCCAATTTTGATCAACCAGAGGCGACGTTTAACCCATAAACACCTATTTTCATAACTGGGCCCCCAAACGTAGGTTGGGTTACATAATCCAATCCGCCCGTTTAGATAACAAGGGGCCCAAATACACTCTTAACAAGTGAAACATAGCTTGAACTCACCATTGTATCCTCAAAAGAATGAAACTTCGCTAACAACTCGCCCTACACACTCAAAGAAGTGAAACAATGCTAGCCACTCACCGTGCACTCTCAAATGAGTGAAACACCATTAGCAACTTACCTTGCACTCTCAAAGCAGTGACACCCTTAAGAACTCACCATGCACTCTAAAAAAAGTGAAACACCCTTAGCAACTCACCCTGCACTCGCAAAGAAGTGAAACACCATCATCAACTCACCATGCACTCCCAAACAAGTGAAACATCTCTAGCAACTCACACTACACTCTCAATTGAGTGAAAAACCGGTAGAAACTCATCATACACCCTCAAATGTGTGAAACATCTTTATCAAATCACCTTGCACTCCCAAAGGAGTAAAATATAACTAGCACCTCACATTGCACTCGCAATGGAGTGCGACACCACTAGAACATACTATACCCTTACAAAAATGGAACATTACTAACAACTCATACATCTCCTTAAGAGACGAGAAAACACCACTAACAAACAACACATTACCTAAATGTGTGCAACACAACTAACATCTCACACTTGTTTCTTGAGCATTTATACAACAAGTAAGAATGTACACGACATAGAAACATAACTACTTACCTCCAAACCGAGATAGGATGTACGCATCACTTAACGCTTTGAGCTTTGAGCACAGAACCTGCAGATGATCATCCACTCAGAACTGACATCATCGATATGAATTAAGAAAGAAGTGAAGAGCGAGAAGACGCTATTTTCTTTAAAATGATTAATCGCACTGCTTAAGCATGAGTTAGCGATCACACGTCGCACTCCAACAACGTTGCTTTGATCCAAACAAAAGCAACATCAGTCGAACTTGGTCAACATTTAACCTTGACCTTTCTTTTCTTTAGGGTCTTACTGATAATAAGAGAGTAGTCATCCTATCATATTAATGCTAGAGATATTCTCACTTTTCTGATGTGAGATCCTCTACAAAAAAAGGAAGGTAGGAAACTTGAGGGACGTATATTTAGGTAGTGTACTTTCACATTTTTTTTATGTGGTACACAATGCTTACTCTGAGTTTTTTAGTTTATCATTTGTTACATCTTCAATTGGAGATGTTTATTATAATCACCTATAGGTAGGTGCATGGGTATATCTTTTTTCCAGTTCATCAATGAAATTATTTATTTTTAAATCTTTGTGTTTGGCCCTAACTTTGAACTTGATTTTTCCCCTTATGTCATCCAAACTACATGTTCCAATGGGTACTTCAATAATGGGATTAATATTTTTCTATTTGATGGTTTTCTTGGCCTAGATGTAAGTGTAACTGTGTAAATTTATCAAAACGTGACCATGTACCCATTGAGCTTCAGGTTTTTCTTAGTTTTTTTTTACTCAATGAACTAAACATTTGATCTCCTGTAACCTCTCACGAGCACTTTCAATTCTAATTCAGCACACATGTACCTTTCAAATTTGCAGGACTATGTGCCAACTGTTTTTGACAATTTCAGTGCCAATGTGGTGGTTGATGGAAGCACTGTCAACCTAGGATTATGGGATACCGCTGGTAACCACATAATGATAGTTCTAATTCTCCACCTAATAATCCAGTTCATCCATTTTTTGAGTATAAAAGAAAATTGATAGTACTTTTTTGAACAGGTCAAGAGGATTACAATAGATTAAGACCTCTGAGTTATCGTGGTGCTGATGTTTTTATTCTTGCTTTCTCTCTCATAAGCAAGGCCAGCTATGAAAATGTTGCTAAGAAGGTAGCAAGCTGGGGATTATGTTAATTATTACCCTAATTAGCTGGATAGATTTGTATATGCAAAATTCATGCTTTTCCTGATGAGGATTTTTACATTTTCCAACAGTGGATTCCTGAATTGAGACATTATGCACCTGGTGTTCCAATAGTTCTTGTTGGAACTAAACTTGGTAATGATCATTTATTCGTTTTGAAGTTGGCTTTGTATTTGCACATGATGTTAATCAGCTAGCATTGTGTGTTAGTAGAGAGATATTTCAGAAAGAGTAATGGGTCTAATCCGGATCTTCAACACATCTATCTATGATAAATATTTTTCCTGCAGTTTGTTAGATATGTGCATTCCATCCACAAGTTCTTTGTAACCAAAGAACTTCTCATAATTTTATAACTGCTCAATGTTTCGATTATTTTGTTGCGGGTAGCAGTTCATAATATATAGTTATTGTTGCATCATCTTCAAGTTTTCCTCAGTACTTCATTATCTTAAGTGATTATGATATTTCTACTTTTTTTTTATGAGGTTGCAAGTTCAATGTGATATTCTGAAAAAAAAAAAAAAAGCAACAACCAAATGATTTTATTCTTCTCACATTAGGATATTCTAGCCATTACTAAAATAAGAACAATCATTTCACTGTATTTCATTCTCAGATCTTCGGGATGACAGCCAGTTCTTTGTAGATCACCCTGGTGCAGTGCCCATTTCTACTGTTCAGGTAACTTGATATTTACCACCGTTTCGACACACCCAGCGTGTACATAAACAGGCAACTTTGGATTGTTAATTATTTATTTATTTTTATTTTTATTTGTTATTTCTGTTCTTTATTGTAGGGAGAGGAGTTGAGAAAAGTGATCGGAGCCCCGGCATATATCGAATGTAGTTCGAAAACTCAGCAGGCATGACATCTATCTGTTTTCGATTTGCATTGGTCCCCTGTTTCATATATGTGCATACTATGTTCAAAGATTTCGTTTATTGCAGAATGTGAAAGGAGTGTTCGACGCAGCCATTAAAGTGGTGCTGCAGCCACCAAAAACAAAGAAGAAGAAGTCACAGAGTGTCTGTTCCATCTTATGATTTTGCTCGTGTCGAAAGAACGACGACTTGGTTCCAAGAAGATGCGTTTGATTGATCATACGACCCCAGGCTGAGATTCCAAGATGCAAATACAAAAGTGATGATGTTTTGTTTCTTATTTTGCAATCTGTTTGTTAGTGATGACCATCCATTGCTAATCCCATTTTTGTCTGTTTGAATTGTTCATGTATTAATGAGATGCCTAAAAGAACTGCTCCCTGGGCATGAACATGGTTAGTTCTGTTAACATATATTGCCTAATTCCATTCACACGATGACCATATATATATGTGTGTGTGTGACTCGTTTTACCACAATCACTAAACATTGGATCTCATATTCAACGGTGAGGTTATTTTTATTTTTTTAATCTTTTGAATGTGTTTTGAATGATTATGTTAGGTTTGTTAATCAAGTTTTTTTTCAGCTTTTAAAAATTACTTCATGCATGAACTGAAAATTATTTTTTCCAAAATGACAACAATTTGAACCATATAAAGAAGAGACAAAGTTATTGCATCGTCGATTCAACTGATAAAAAGTTGAAAAAAGAAACGGTAATTTGAAGTATGGAAAATGATTATATGAAGCATCCTCTTATTCATTCTCATAGGTCAATGTAGAATTTTGGTTCTCGAATAATCTTTTATTACTTTATGTTATTTTAGTTTTTTAGTACAAATTGGAAGAGGGAGACAACAAAAACCTACCTAGTTGGCTCAACTACTCCAAAAAAAATAAGAGTCAAATGCCGATTTTCAAAATCGAACACGTCATGTGTTGAATCAAATTATCACAAAACAATAAAATCACTCCATTACTAACTCTTAATCACTCAAAATATAGATATAATCATTTTCAACATTCATTCCCCTCAAATATAGAGGAAAAATATAGATAACCATTCTCAATTTTCATTTCCCTTTACTCTTAATTAAATATATATAACCATTCTCAATTTTTATTCCCCTTTACTCTTAATTAAATATAGATAATCATTCTAGACAATCAGCCGAAAACACCCCTAACAATTAAGTTCAGAGCAATCAAATCAATATGTAATGAACGTCTGGGGGCAAAATCTGAAAGGCTACATTTTTTTATAAAAAATCTCTTTGGCCTTATGATTATTTTAATCATCTCTACAGCAGAATGCCTCGAAGCTCAAATAGAGAACAAATTTGAATGTGTCCTTGTATTAATTCTAATGCAATTATAACGCCAAGGAAAAAATTGTTCCTATTAGCGTACTGTACACATTACACTCTCAAGTAAAGAATACGAAACCCAAATTACATCATACTAGGCAATGTGTGTATGTACAAACATCGGCACTTCAGCAGCTAGAACAATCTTGAAAAACTAAGTCCATTTTGCTTCCTTGTATCAGAGGCATGATCCAAAATCAATATGGGATGCTATACGGCAGCGAATAAACATCGGCATCGGCCAGATATTGTCCTCTTGGCCACAAATTGAAATTTCTGCAGCTGGGAACAGTGTTGGAAGCTGTGTTGGTTGTTGCTGCATGTTCTTTTTGCTTTCTTGTTACAAAGAGCCATTCTTGATCATCCATTGGTAACAACTGAATTGGAAGTGGTACCCAATTCATAATCAAGGACTCATAGATAGATTCATCAGGATGTCTGGTACGATGTCTGGTAGGATGTCTGGCACTAGCACGTACTGATACATCGTTTTGTTGTTGAGCCCTACCAATGTTCTTGACAGCATTCGAAGTAGGGCTTTTGAACTTCTGTTTAGAAACGGAATTCTTGATAGCAACAGCCGTCTCAGCAATTGCGAGGCTTGGTTTTTGATCAATGGGTCCTCCATATCTGTTCTCAACTCTCTTCTGATCAAGTGAATTATCACGACCGGATGTAGAACTAATCTCTAATGAAATCACATGCTGGCTTGGTGAAGAAGCTAGCTTGTTCCGGTTGGTTTTTTCTGTTTCAGATTAAATTGTGTATATTAGTGTTTGTCGAAATGGCCAAGAGAACATATTTCATAAAAGAGCCTGTAAAGAGAACCCACCAGGCTTACAATCTTCATTAGGTTGTAATGAAGAAACCCTTTTTCTCTTGTGGTTGATCTGAGATACATCTGACAAGTAACCAGGGCTTTGAGGCCAAGCTGGATGTCCCCGCTCTTCAGTGAGACTACTCTTTTCCAATTGTTCTGTTTCAAGATTGGTTTTAACTTCCTTCTGTTTCTGATCACTCAAGCTATGGTGAGAAGATTTTTCTTTATGTTCTTTGCTTATGTGTTTCTTATGCTTACTCTTCTCTTTCTTACTTCGAGTCCTTCGTTCTCGTATTTCAGATTGAAGCTATAAATGCACCAGAATAACCATTTTAGACAAGTGCAGATGACACAGAAACCAAACAGATCAACCATGTCCTAACTAAATAATCAAATGAAACCCTTCAAAGGAAGTTTATCAGGAGGGGAAAAGGTTATGCAAAATTGATACCAAGGCATTCATATTTATAAAACTACACTTCCTCTAGAAACTTAAAAGACTTGAAGCTACTTTCTCTAGGAAGTTATAATTTGATAGAAAACAATCCACTTGAAAAATCAAGAACTGGAATATAATATATCTACTAAATTATAAGCCTCATATGATAACTTCTTGAAGTGTTTTGGTGGTGAAAGCGTTACATACATACAAGATCCAAGATCCAAGATCCAAGATAGATTTGTATGGCATTCAATTCTCAATCTTCCAAACCCCTATATGTACACTCTAAATTTCAATCTCTCATTCCTTTAAGAGATACTACTTGTCACAAAGAAGGACAACACTGAAACTAGAGCCTACAATCCCAATATCCCAATATCCAAAAATCAAGATTCTTTCGATTATGGTACAAAGCTTGCAACTCACGCCTTCCCACTAGAAACAAGAAAACCCAGTACGATTTCTCCTCCACCAGGATATATTTAACATAATAAAGCCGTTCTTGATTACAGATAAAGCTCCATCCAAAAAGTTTAACACTCCAAGAAGATCTTGCAATCAATTGGAATCAGAACACTTGAATCAAGCAAACATTATTGAAAACCAACTAAATAGCTCAAACAAACCTTAATCAATTCGATCAAGGCTGGCGTCAACTCGTAACCAGGAGGTGGGAAAGGAAAGCAACGAGACATCTGTGTCCGTTATGGGAAAGATTACGTCGAAGAGACTTGAAAGCACAGAAATGAACGAAGTACAATTTAGCGAAAACAACGGAAACCCTAGCGGAGATCGAAGAAGTACAAGACTTTCGCGCAGGAAGCAAACTGGAAATCCAATTTCATTGTACAATTGAAATAAAGTTGACTCACAAATTCTTAGGTATAATTTTTTTTTTCGATTTTTTTTAATATACACTAATTCAATGTTTGAACAGAATTTACTAAGGTTTTTTTTTTTATTGTATTTTTATTTTTGAAATTTTATTGCATAAAATTTTGAGTTTATATATTTCTTACAATTTTGAAATTATATCGTGACTATGTCTCAAAATCTATTAAAATTAAGACAATCTTTTTTACTTTAATTGTTATTTTTTGTTCATTTAAAACTATCATTTTCATTTTTTAAATTAATTTTTGTTAATCGAAAAAGTTTCCTTTCAAAAGAAAATGTATTATTAATAAAAAAAAATTATTTTTAATCAAGATTCTCACATTAAAACTGTACTAATATACTTATTTTTAGTCCTTAATTCTAATAATATAAAATATATGCCAAATAGAATATGAACAATCTAACTAATAAAAACAAAAAATGTTAATTTATTTTCATTAGGTCCAATATTAATTAAAAGATTAATATAATATTTTGTTAAGCCATTGCATTTTTTCTAAATAAAAAACTAAATTTATACTATTTAAAATTAATTAAAAAAATCATAATTTATTTTATATTAACATGCACTCAAACCTCTTTTATCATAATCACTGTTATAATAACATGGACTCTAAACACAATATATAATAACCAATCATTTATTATAGCTAGAAATATTATACGTACGTTGTACTTGTATTTTATTTTAAAATAAGTTATTTTTAAAATTTAGAATTAAAAAATATTATTAAATCAAAATTTAATTTAATCATATTTATGTATATGACTATTGTCATTACGTTAGATATATTTTTTGGAAAAAAATAATTAAATAAATAACTTTTGAATAACAAAATTTAAAATTTTAAGAAAAAAAAAATGGTAGGTTACTTTGAAGAAACTACAAAATTATACATTTATCTTGTAAAAAATTATAATTAATATTTATAATTTAGATTAGTTAAAAAGTATATAGAAAAAACATAAATTATACATGTCTTTTTTTTATTTCATTTTTTGGAATACTTTTATATTATATAGAATAAAGTCTATATACTATATACTTTGCTTATTTATTTTTCTTTGGACTTATTTAATTTTAGTGAAATGTTATTCTTACAATTATAAAACTATTTTATTATTTAAAATTGTTATCAATTAATAATTTTATAAAAGTACACGTTTGAAATAACAAAATATTATAAGGACAAAATTAGTAGATAATTTAATAGTTAAAATAAACACAAATAAAAATAACAAACATAAAGTTAAATGAACAATAAATAATGTAACAATTGTTATATAATATTAAAAAAAATGAAAAATAAAAAGTTATTATTTCGATACACTAATTACTTCAAATAAAATTACATTTTCCTTGTCATAGTAAAATGAAGATTATTATATACTAACAAACTTATAATTGAAAATATAAATATAAGTTCTTCTACAATAAATTTTATCTATATGTATTTTATCCCACTTGAAAGTATTTTTAAAGCAATTTAAAAATGAATGAAAGTGAAATAAATTCTTCTTTTTTTTTTTTTTAAGTAAAGAGAAATAAGTTTTAGATTAAAAAAAAAAAAAAGAAACTTAATTTCCTCGTTTCTTTGAAATTCAACAAAGTGAAATAGTAAAAAAAGTGTAAATGAAAAATGTTTTGTAAATTCATCTTACGCTTTTCAAGTAAATAATTCTATATATGATTCAATTTTTTTTTTTTTTTTTTTTTTTATATTTCAATTCATATGTAATGACTAAACAACGTAATGAAATGAATAATAAAAATGGTAAGATCTAATATTTTTATAATCGAAGGTGCTGAAAAATTACAAAACTTTTGAAATTCAAATCAATAAAACATATAATTAAAAACTATTGTTTTTGAGTTTTTGCAAATGAAAAGACTCATATGAAAAACCTTATGAATCATAAAAGAGTTGCATTATTAAATTGATCTTAATAATGATATCAATTTTATTAAATTTGATTTATGTTTTGTTTAACTATTTAATGTTTAAGGTTTGTGGTTCCCTCCCCCAATTTGTACTAAAAAAAAAAAATCAATATTGTGTCTTATTAAACATTTATTAAATCAATTTCTTTAGGTGGGAAAGTGGTGTTTATTAAAACTGTATTTAAGAAGTTGAGAGGTAGAGAATATGAGAAGTGAAACTTGTTAAAACTAAAATTGTAAACTCATTTTAAACTTATTAAAACTAACATTTATTGGTAATTGTAATTGGAAAGGTGGAACTGGACATAGAAAATATATTTTAGTTTTTAGTTTTTATTTATGAATAAATAAACAAAATATGAAGAGTATGTGAGAAATGTTAGATAAATAAAGAAATAAAATTTAAGAAGTTAATATTGGAAGCAAGCAAGTGCACGCTTTAAAGATTGAACAATTTGTGTTTTGTAAGATCTTAAGATACATTAAAGATTGAAGAGTTTTCAAGAATAATAAATTGAGTTGAACAAACTAAAGAAAATATGTAGAAAAACATCTTGATCAAAGAACTAAAAAATCTTCTCCATGCATTATTCAATTCATCTTCTAGCACCTTAAAAGCAATCAAGTGCATGCTTTCAAGACTGAAGAACGTGCGATGTCAAAATCTTAGAATACTTTGAACAGTGAAGAGCTCTCAAGAATAATGAATTGAGTGACATAAACTAAAGAAAATGTAGATCTTAGAGTCGGTGAATAAATGATGAAAATTAAGAGTTACAAAACTTTTCAAATTCCAAAATTTACTTTTCCCCCATTATGAATTATCATTAATAGAAAATTTATTTGTGGAATATCTTTTTATATTCAAATATTTGAGAGGTTTACTCATTAATTATTAATATGTATACTTAATTAATTATTTACAAACAATATTACATGTCCATTGTAAATATTAACTAATTAGGAAAGTGGTGTTTATTAAAACAATATTTAAGAAGTTGAGAGGTAGAGAATATGAGAAGGTGAAACTTATTAAAACTAAAATTGTAAAATTATTTTAAACTTATTAAAACTAACACTTATTAGTAATTGTAATTGGAAAGGTGAAACTGGACATAGAAAATATTTTTTATTTTTTATAAATAAATAAATAAAATATGCAAGAGTATGTGAGAAATTTTAGATAAATAAAGAAATAAAATTTTTGATTTACACCTTAAAGCATACTTTAAAGTCATATAAATAAAAGAACAAATTTGCCTAAAAATAATTTAGAAAAATAAGTGTAAGATGATAAATTAATATATAAATAAAAAGTAGTAATATTATAGAAAAAGACAATACACATATGTATACTTACCTTATGTAATCATGTACTTTTTTTTCTAAATTACTACCGAATACCAATACTACATAAGAAAAATAAAATAAATGTTAAAATTAAGCATTAAAACAACAATATAAGTTAAACAAAGACATGAAGAATGAAAGAAAAAAAAAACCTAAACAAAAGACAAAATTTATGTTTTGTAGAAATTTGTTGTATGAGAGATGTATATATAGTTGCCTGAGATAGAAGTTACAAAACTTTTGACATTTCTCTATTAATAAAAACATGTTTTTAAATTAAGATGAACTTTTCATATTCTAACACCTTCATGCAAATGTAAGAATATGAAAAGATATTAAAATATTAATACATGTTTTTATTGCATAAAAAATAAAATAATTTAGAAAGTATTAAAGAAATAAAAATTAATGGAAGGTATACTTAAAATTATGGAGAATCATTTGGATAAAATAGTCCAAAAATTCATAGTAAGCCACATTTTAAGGTAGTTAGATTTATCGTCTATTATAATCGAAAGGTTTTATACCAGTTTTTTGTGAATACACTAGCGTGGAGGCACAATGGCGTAATCTACTGCATCGCGGAGTACTACAATCATCTGCACCTACTTTACATCGACGGTGTCGTTCCAATCTCCTTCCCCAAACCCTTGCAAAACCTTGCGAAAAATCCAACTTACAGTGAAACGGTCGGGAGAAAATCGGCGTCTGCTTCTGCTTTCTTTGATTGACAAAATTGGCGGAAATACCCTGCAATTTTGATTGATAGTACCTTGAATGAAGAGGAATGATTCCGGCCGAGATGAATGGCCGTAATCCGCCAAGATTTCGAGCCGAAGACGTCGACCACCGCTTGGGACGTCGCTGGAATGCTTGGCCGACGCTAAAGCCTCCGCTGGAGGACCGCCGCTCGTCGCCGTATGCAGCGGCTGAGATGGAGATGCAAAACCGAGAGCCTCGCTGGGCTCTCTCTCTCTCTTTTGCGGCTTTTTGCTGCACCAAAATGGGAGGGATTTGTTTTCCCTCCCTCAAAATCCTCTTCTACAAG
>JBBMEG010043312.1:0-18595 GCA_037832605.1 Cyclanthera cordifolia | reverse complement strand
CTTGAGCCTTTTTAAACTGAGGTTATGAACTTGGTGTGTTTTCTCAATCCTTTATATTTTTATTTATTTATATATATATATATATTATTTATTTATTTATTTATTTATTTTTGTATACGTTACAAATAGCGATATCATTTGTTTGTTTTTTTTTTATTTCTTTTTCTTTTTTTGAGAAAATAACACAGACACTGTATATAAACAAATACAATCTCAAACCATGATTATATCAATGTAATAAAATGAATATAAATATAAAATATGTGAATCATCGGTTAAGAAACCGTAAATCATTTATCATATATTCATATTTCATGTAAAAAAAATTTCTACTATAGAGCTGAGTGGTTCGACTTTGATAAAGCAAAGAGATCATTCAAACTAACAAAAATATATGAGTATATTGCCGAAAAAGCTCCAAGCTCTCCACGAGTATATCGCCCTTCGAACCCACACAATCCTCCTCAGCTTCAACCCATAATTAAAGAATCTTCGCTCACTCCCGGTAAGAGACATATCTCTCAAAGAGAGGAAGGAGAATCTCATTCGAGAAGACTTTGTTGGCGACCAATGAAACGCAACTCCAACCTACCAGAAGAACACGTCTTCCTGAGGCAGAGCCTCCAAAGCCTGAGGTCAAGCCTCCAAAACAACAACAAACCCTAGCAGAGCATCTTTCTAAAAAGAAAAGAAATTGTCAACTTCATTAATTGCACATTTAAATTATAAACAGCATTCAATCATATCACATTAATTGGATTAATGGTGATACGTCTATGATTATTTAGATAAACACTTACATATGAGACATATAAGTTGATCTAATTCAAAGTTAATAACCTAAAACATCTACAATATATGAATGAAGGATGGACGCCTAAGTTTGGGTAACATTATTGTTATAGCTCGCTTTGCGATGGTTATAGATAACTTGATCCTAGGTGTTCACGTGAAGACATGTTAATGAGGGTGCATATTCAAAAAGAAGTTTTTGCATAAGACTAGACCAGAATATTGTGATCGGCCTAGAAATTCTGTTATGGACTTTGATCAAGTACTTCACTAACATGATTGTATGTCGATGTCATTTTAATCCTAAGTGAGTTGTGTACTTCTGTTTTATGAAAGCCTCATTTGATGTGCATGGGTGTGACCAGCCAAACAACGCTGGCCAATATGTCTCCCATAGGATTATCGTAGTGAGTTTTTGGGAACGGAACATCATAAGATGAAATTCACTTTTTCCATTATTGAGGAAGTAGAATGTTTGTTCCCTTAAGAACTAATTATAGGGCTTGAACAAAGGGTGGCTGCCTCTCACCGGCCAGAGAGTATACTTGTTTATGGTTGGACTAAAATATCTTGTTCATTAAAGGAATCAATGGCGCTTAAGGAGAAAGATGTAGTCACAGGGGTAGAACAAATTTCTTGTCCAAACTGTGAATTATGAACAAGTTCATCGGTCCCTAAACTAACTCATATTGCCAGTACACCATTTTTGTTAAAATGTGGGTTTAAAGATTAATAATATTGGACATAATTAATCGGAGCATTAGTTTAACTTATTAAACTAAGTTATTGATACATCATGTATATTAATAAGTTAATATTTATCTAATAAATATTAAAGAGAATTAATTAATATATTAGATATATTAATTAAGTAAATAATTATTAGATAATTATTTAATTGAAGAGAAATTATTAATATATTTGATATATTAATTGTATTAATAATTATTGGATAATTATTAGAAATTGTTAAATTGGATATATTAACCAATTAGTGGTTTACTAGTGAAGGGTCTTGAGGTGCGTAAGCTGGTACGGATAGTCATAAATATCAAAAAATATATACATATATATATTGGATATATTATTATACCGAAAACATCCTCTTTCTCTAATTCTCTCTTTCGTCAAACCTTCGGTAAAATTTTATCGATCTTAGTAAGAGATTCTCAGCTTTCAAGATCGAAGAAGACCATTCAAGTGGACAAAGGGAATTTGAGATCCTACTCATCAACCATAAAGACCCGCTTGAGTGGTTCCGGTTATTTGGGTTGTTAAGTTATTTGAAAATCCCTATCTTGCTCATTTAAGCCAAATGGCCTCCCAACAATTGGACCATCGAATAAACTCACTTAGGGTTAATCTTATGTGTGGGCCAACCCCTATTATGCAAATTTTTTTAAGAGATATTTAAAACATCTTTTAAAAAAATCTATGCATCGTAAGGGTCATTAACGAGCTATTAAAAAAAATTTATGAAAACATCATCGCGTTATTAACGAACTATTAAAAATGAACTTTTACTAACTTCCCTTTAAACATGCACATCCTGTAATTGCTCATTTCTAATCAATCAAAATAATTACTCATTAATTTCTAATCAATAAAATAATTACTCATTTCTAATCAATCAAATAATTACTCCTTTCAAACCAATCAAAATAATCATTCATTTTTAATCACTCATTCTTAATCACTTGTTTCTAATCACTCATTTCAAGTTTTTCTTTTATAATCATTCATTTCTAACTTCTCAAAATACTAACTCATTTTTAAGCACATCCAAACGAATTGTTTTCTGCAATAATCATTGTACAAAAATCATCATCTAAATGAGTTATTAACAAAACCTCTCTACAAAAACAATCATCCAAATGAGCTATTACTAAAACGCAAATTTCTAAACACTCAAAATAACATCTCATTTATAATTACTCTACATTTTTAGAGAGGAAAACCCTTTTTGGGCTACGAGAGTACTCTCATGAGAGTGTTTTCTCATGAGTGTTGGTGAGTATCATTGTGGGTTCTACTAGCTCCGTGGAGAATGGTGGGTGTCTATGTTTGCAAGTTAATATTAAAATTTAAGGTTAAAAATTCCAAATTGCAACAAAGAAGGATCTTGATGAGCTGATATAAAGCAACAAAGCAAGCATGAAAACCCCCACTTAGAAAAAAAAATCCTTAAACAAAACACTTGAAGTGAGATGGATTGGACTCTTCCAAATTAATTAAAGGTTAATGAGATTGCCAAAGATTTGATTTTGGAGTCACAAGTTGAAAGAACACGTATTGGTGGACAACACGTCGGTAAGTAAGAAAAAATTGAAGGTATTGAACTTAATCAACAACGGGAGAAGATCTCTCTCCTTTATCTTACTTTCCTTGTGATATTTGATAAGTATGTGAAACTTTACAGCTAGAGCTTCACATTAACTACCACTTTTCTTTCTAACTACTCATCAGAGTAGCCATTTAAGAAACATAAATGAGAACAATTATAGTGAAATATGAATAGAATATATATATATATATATTTATATATTTATTTATTTTTTTTTTTTTTTTTTTTTTTTAGGATAACACAAATATTAGTCCAAAGCGCCAAAATCAATACACTCTTCCATCATAGCAGAAGTCATATAAAGAGGGACGAAAAATGATTAACTAAGAGACTATGAGAAAGAATCGGTACCTTCGTTGGAGGTTTATGGAACGATTATAAGAGAAATGTTACTTATCATATTTTGATTGAGAGAATTATTAAGAAAGTACAAAATATTAATTATGAAAGAAAAAAAAAACAATTATAAAAAGAACAAAAAATAGTTACACAAGAAATGAAATTAAGAAGAAAATGAATAGTTATTATAAAGGAAAAACATGGATAGTGATTATGATTAGAAATGTCCATTTTTCACGTTGTGTCACAGCACCATCCCAATTAAAACCGTAAATCGTTGTTTAGCAAAGAATGTGAGAGTAAATAGGAGAGGAAAATTCCTTGATAATATGGGACGAAGAGTATATTCCTCATCTCGTCTCATTTATATTTTTTTTAACCAATTTAATCTTTATATATATTCTATAAAAATATTCATTCAAACATATATTGTTTTAATAATTAACTAACTAATTGAAAATCATGTATATAATTTTATGAAAAATCAACCATTTGCAAATGTTATTATATAAATATATACGTAAAAATTAAAATTAGTAAAGAGAAAGAAAAACAAATTAAAAGAAAAAGAACTCCCTACGAAAAACTCCATCCAAAAATAATAATAATAATAAATTTCGTCGCGACAACGGAGAAATGTGTTGGAAAAAACCTTTCCTAAATTACAACAAACAAAAATATAACTGAGAAATTAAATGAAAAATAAAATAAAACACAAGAATTTATGTGAAAAAACTCCAAAACAGACGAAAAAAATCATGGACAAACAGAACTTCCACTATGTGAAAAAATGCTACAATCATACAAAATTTTCTCTCCAACTCCGCCAATTACATAAACACTCTCTTTACATGAAGACTCTATTCAAAGTTTATACTACACACCCTTTGCCTCACTCTCTTACAAGAGAATACAAAAGTCAGTACACAAAGTTTAAAATGTTTTTGACTTTGGATGCTTTGAAATCAAAGTCACATGCTCCTTTTATATGCTTGGAACACATCACTTCCTCATCTCTTTCTAATATGGGACAATTCCCTTCTAATATTTTGCCAAAAATCTAACAGAATGAGCATTTTCTCACCCCGCGTCATGAACCTTTCTGATTACAGGAGAATGATTATTATCATTATCCATCATCCCAATTTGATCCTCTTGCTCCAACCACTCCTAAACCTTGCAAAAGTGTGCCTGTAGATTACAATATGGGATAGGTGGTGACTCTTTTTTATGGGAAAGCAGCAGTTT
The DNA here is from genome assembly GCA_037832605.1 of Cyclanthera cordifolia. Taxonomy (NCBI): domain Eukaryota; kingdom Viridiplantae; phylum Streptophyta; class Magnoliopsida; order Cucurbitales; family Cucurbitaceae; genus Cyclanthera; species Cyclanthera cordifolia. The sequence continues at coordinate 13,872 of JBBMEG010043312.1, read as the reverse complement.
TCTTCCAAACTTCTCATATATGCATCAAATTTTTCCAAATTATGTTTTAGGTGAATTAATGTTCCAATTTTTCCTTTTTTTAGTATAAATCAGAGGAGGGAGACCACTACTCTCAAATAAATAAAATCTAAATACCAATTTTCAGAATCAAACCCGATACATAGTGTTGAACTTGATTAACACCAAGTAATGAAATCAACACACCACCAATCTTTTCGGTATTAAAATTTATATAGGTTATGAGAATTGTAATAAAATCAATAACTTAAACAAGACACCTCAAGTTACAAAATAGCTCAACTAGTATAAAGTACGAGATTCTCGATCAACTCAACAACTACAACAAAAAAAGTACTTAACCATGTACCTAATTCAAAGTCTACGGTAATTTAAAGAAACATTAGAAGAACCTGAGATCAAATTAAACAAAGACTCCGTGGCCCAATGGATAAGGCGCTGGTCTACGAAACCAGAGACTCTGGGTTCGATCCCCAGCGGAGTCGTTTCTCTATTCGATAATCACAATTCACTTGTACAAATAAACCGATAGGAATGAAAATTGCTATTAAAAATAAATAACACTTGGAATTGTCTATGTACACAAGCTTTTTATATCACTCTGAAAAGAAAAATAGACATCTTCAAGACATTCCTAATTCATTTTCTACAATTAGGGTTCCTAAATTTGGAGAGAAGTAAAGTTTTAGTTTTTGAACAATGAACAGAAAGATGAATTCTTTTGATCCTGCTAAGAATAATGACTCACTTTGTATAAAGTCAGCAGCTTTGTGATTCCTTCATATTCTCTGCACACTGTATTCTTGCTACATCTCTGTATCAAACCAACATCCCATTCAAAATTTCTATGCAAAAACCAAGAACAACAATTAACAGCAAATCAACAGATTCTACTAATTCGGTTATCCTGATTATATGAGTTCAAATGTACCTTTGATTGAAGATTTATCATATTTATCGCCATCCTTCCATTCACAGTCTTCGTCATCGTCTTCTTCGTCTCCCATTTCGTCTCTTCCATCGTTTCCGATATCACTTTCACTGGCTGTCTCCCATTCAGAATCATCAGTCTCTCTACCATACACATCACCTGCACCATTTTCGCTTTGTACATTTCCGTGTTTGATAGCTGCTTCCCGGAATAACCAAGCTGCACGCATCTGCTTCTTAACGAGTCGTTCGGCGTAGTCGGGAACCTTGTTTTGCCGTAATGAAAGATCGGGGTCATTGGATTGAGAGCACTCGTTTATGAACAAAATGGCATCCAACAAGCTTTCTTTAGCCAAGCCAATCATATCATATGCCTGAGCTCTTCTCCAAAGACTTTTGGCATGACGGTTTACGGGATTGTGAAGACAGAGAGCACGTGTGGCATCGCTGATGGCAGCCAAGGGCTGCTGCAGCAAAAGATAACACTGAGCACGGTTACTGTACAGAACGACTCGTTCCTTTTTGGATCTCATGGGACATAATGCTAGCGCTTCGGAATACTTGGATGCAGCTGCAGATATATTTCCTGACGAAAACATGGAATTTCCTTCAAGCTTGATTACTAGCGCAGCGGCCTGTTTGATTCGGAGATCCTCTTTTGGCATGTTCTTTTCCCACTTGAGTCTCTGCCTGGATTTCGATAGTTCTTCGATCTGTTCCTTTGTGCGACTACTGATAGAATTGCGTCCGGCCACTTGTGATTGGACACATTCCTGAAGAACATCAATTATGGATTCCCCCAATTTCCGGTGATCACCCAGAGATGATATCTCTGCAAGATCTAGAAGTGCAGGCGCAGCTTTATCGATCACCTGGGAATATAACAACACGGTTAATCACATTCAATGCAAAAAAATTTCCAAGATATTGGGCTTAATATGTTAAATGAAACCATCAATATTTGAAGATCTTAAATAGTTGAATCACAGGTCAAAATCAAAGGACCAAGAAAACATCTAAATAGACATTATGATGACTAGCATCATGTTAGGCCAACAATTACTGCTTATTATCAGAGGAGGATCAAGAAAAAGATTAGTTCAGCGTCGAGTTTGTGAGAGTGAGTGACAAAGGTTGTGGGGACCATGTTTTGTGCCTGTAGGTAGTCGTACCGTACAACTTTTTGTTTCGCTTCGTGTTTCCTTTGGAGGTAGGTTATATTTTGTGGATTTGCAAGAGAAAATTAGGGAGGAAGGCGAGAGCCCTATCCAAAGTTTGGGAATAAGTGTACTGCCTCATGGCATATTTTATGATAGTTAAGTTGCCAAACACCTTTGGAGATGTTTGTTTCATGTTATTATCGAGCTGTTATAAATGCGCATTTACTAACCACTCTCCAAACAAACACATCCAAACCAGCTCTTGTAATCTCTCATTTCTAATCATCATTCAAAATAATCAAGAATTTCTATCCACCCATTTCTAATCATTCATTTCGAATCAATCCTTTCTAACCACTCATTCATAATCATTTATTTCTACTCATTCATTTCTAACCACTCATTTCTAGCTCCTCAAAATAATCAATATTTCTAACCACATTCAAACGAGCAACTGCCTGCAATCTCTCTACAAGAACTCAAATTTCTAATCGCTCAAAATAACCTCTCATTTATAATCACTCTATAATTAGACATCTAAACACCTCCTTTGGAGTTAATTAGAAATTAAACTCTTTTAGTATCTGCTGACATCTTGTGTCACAAATAATCACATGAAACATTCAAAACAAGGTTATGAATTTACAGTGAAGCGAAGAGAGAAGCAAATCAACCTTATGACTTGTATTCGGATCCTGAAGTAACCACATGAGACAGTCGATAGCCATAGACTGCCAATCGTCTGAAGACCGGGCGATATTACATAATGCCTCAATAATACTGGGACAGCTAGCAACAGGTCCCCTACCAAGTTTGTGATGGCAGATTGTTCTTAATAAACCGATACCAGCCGGCGAATTTTCATTAACGAGACCACCCCACATGCCAGCTAATTTTACTAGGAATTCAGGCTTGCATATAGTCGGAAGAAACTCGGGTTTGAAGGCAAAGCAATTGATGAGTTGTAAAGACCAACACTGCAACTGACTGGCCCATTCTTCTGCCTTCCTAGATTCCATTTCGACCCCGCCCATTCCTCGAGTAAGCAGATCACAGTGATAACTAAGCCTTCTATCCACATACTGATAAAAGTGAGTATAAACGATTTCGAGAGAACCCATAGCTAGTTGAATAGAGAGTTCAAGTATCTCGGCGTGACTAGCCACGGCAGGAAAGGTACTCGCATATGTAGCCAGATGTCCAAGTGCACGAACAGCTACCCTCTGCTCAACCCAAGTTAGTCTTCCCCTCAGAAGTTCAACGAGTGGCGGAATTACCGCACCGTGAAGAGAACTTTCAGCAAACTCCTCCATGTTCATCGTGTAGGATCCAATGATATGGGCAGCATAATACGGAATGTATATGTTTTGATCATGAGAAAGCCAGCGGCGATTTTTCAGTCCCTTCCATATAAGTGCAGCCATACATTCAAATATCCCCAATTCAATAAATTCAGGATCGTTAGGATGCGCCATCGCCGTGTTCCAAAGACCACTAATGGGGAGAACTTGACCATCATCATCCTGAGAAGGAAGTTCCCTAAAGAACTTCAAGATACTCGATCTACGCTTACTAGGATTTCCTTCTTTCATGACGCAAAAGAAACATCCTGGATACGGACAGTCTGCAGAGACTTTTTCCATAACCGCGACTAATTAAGTATCAAACGAGCATCGAATTAAGTCTCATTACTCAGTAGAATCAACTAAAATCACCAAAACTGCAAATTAAGACAAAAAGTTAGCAGAAAACCAGACAGACATCAACTCACTTAAACCAGATAAACAGTATCAGACAAGAAAAATTCAACATTTTTCTACTCTTTCAAGCAAACACATATTTCATTAAAGAGCACCCATGTTTTCTTTTACACAATTAGCCCCATTTTCAGTCTCATTCGTTAAGTAGAACCTCATCATATTGCTGAAATGAACATAGCTCAACTAGCATTACGATGTATTAGCAACCACGAGATCTATAGTTCGATTCTCCCAATTCTCTATTTTATTATACAAACAAAAAGAAGCTCATCTTATCAAGCATGTACATGAAATTTGAACATTCAAAAGCAAAGCAAAAATGAAATAGATTTTTACAGAACACAAAATTATAAGATAACATCGCTTTCAGCTATATTTGCACAAACCCTCTGATATGAAACGCTCTACCAGTCTTAAGGCTAATCGTGCAAAACCCATATCGAGTTAAAATTAAAACACACAACGCATTCAAAAAACAACAAAAAAAAATTTTTTTTTTTTTCAAACGAATCGACATTCAATCAAAACCACATCATCACAGGTGAAAACGAGAAGCTTTTCAGATCAATGAAGAAATGGGTCACATTACTTTCCGAAATAAAATGAAAAGAAAATTAATTGTAGTAAAAAGAAGAGTGAAATTGACCCAAAAATTCAGAAAACAAGTTAAAAAAAAGCAACTGGCTTGATTCTAGCACATCCCTATAGTTGCGCTTGTAATGAAAAACACAGATCTGAAGGCGACAGCTTTAAGCAGTAAAAACATCAAAATTAAAAAACCCACGACCAAAAAGACCAAGCCCAGACAAAAAAATGAAGACCAAACGAAAATTCGAAAATGAAAATAGGAGAAAAATTATGAAAAAAATAAAGTAAAGAAGCAACTAGGATTCAAATACTATCTTTTTCCAGATATTAAGGAAGAATAATTAAAGAACAAAGAAATAAGCAGGTTTTGAAGGAGATACCTCGGAGCTACAAAAAAAAAAAAAAAAAAAAGCTGCTTGTAATAAGCTGAGTGACAATAATCCTCGGCGACAACGAGAAAAATAAAAATAAAAATAAAAAAAATTCAAAGTTTTCTTTTGGGTATTACAGGAAAATGATTTTGCTTTGATTCAGAGCTCTCTGCTACAAAAATGATACCGAAGGGGAGAGATGGAAGACGGTGGTGGGCGATACGACGACGTTTTTGGCGTTTAGACTCCGACAATGAAGAAGATCTCACTAGGTAACAGCTAGGCGTTGTCAATGCTAAATTGGTAAAAATCCCTTTTTTCCGTGTTTTTTAAAATAAGTTTTTTCCGCAATTTTTTTTTTATCCAAATTTGATTTCCTTTAATTTAAATAAAATAGTTTCTACAATAAAGTTTGATTTTTTAAATCAAATTCAACCTACCAACAAACCAAAAATTAAGTTGAGGATAGCTTAAATTTGATTTAGTTGAAACAAGATTAAAATGTGGTTGGGGTGTTTATTTGAATTCCACAATTGTTGAGATAAATTTGAAAACTTAAATCGGATAAGTTTAGGTAGACATTTATTTACTTTTTATTTAATTTTGAATAATAATTTATTATTGTTTTATTCTGTGATATTGGTTTCTAACTTGTATTATTTAAATAATTCAGTTTTCTAAATATTTGAATTTAATGTTAAATTATAGAGATGTATAATATATTCTTAATGACTTCATAATCACTTTCAAATTAAGATTTTTTTTTTTATTTAACATTGCATGAAATTGTCCTAAAGAGCGACCAATGGTTGAAGCGTGAAACTTTTTTTTCATGATTTCTCAAGTACCCCAGGTTTGAAACTGTTGAAAATGCTTAAAATAAAAAACTTTTATAGTATAGTTGGTCTTAACCTTTGGATGTGGTACCAGACCCTAAATGTAGTTGGGCTCATATGTCAATGTAGAAAGTCTAGTAGTAGAAGGAGACGGTTCAACAAAAAAAGAAATCATCAAAATTAAAACTATAGTTTAGAGTTTCTTTGTAATATTGTGATTTATTTAAACATTTGAATTTCTTTCTATCAATTGCTAATATTTTGAGTTTCCTAAATGTTTGATTTAAACATTTAAATAATACAACTAGTCGAAAAATATTATTTAGTTTAAGCTAACATTCAATGATTTTCTATTATAACAGTTCAATTAACTATATAATCAAAACTAACCCAAATTTAATACTCAAACCCCCAATGTTGGACTAGTTGATGATTTCACCAAATCAAAATTTCGGATTGGTTCAAAAAATCTACTTAACTCAACTCCATGTACCCTCGTACTTTCCATATATTGAAAAATAAAGATAAAATGATAAATACATAATAAACGATATACAAGAGAAATGTATTGAAAAATTAATTTCTAACATGACTAGCTATTCAATTGATTAAACAACTAATATTAACGCATAAAAGTAATTTATAAGTAAGAAGTCTAAAGATTAAAAAATAAATTACAATTAAATATGTTAGATATTTGAAATAAAACTTTTAACATTTTTATAAAAATATTAACAATACAAATAATTTATAAAGATTTATAGTCAAAATATTTTTGAAACTTTTAATGTTTAGGGACATTTTTTTTAAACTAAATTTTAACGTTTTTCATCTAAATTTAAGGACACGGTATTTTCAAAACATTTTTAAAGTTTAAGAACATAGGTTAAATTTTTCAAAGTTCAGAAATAATGCTAACAAAAAATTTTAAAATATAGAAACATGTTTGATAATTTAACCTAAAAATAATGTATCTTTCTCTAAAAAAACACGATAACTAAAATGCATTATCGTAACGTTTAAATTTGATAATAAAATACATTGAATAAATAGAAACTACCCCTAAATTTAGAGATTAAAAATGTATCTTTCCCTAATATATATATATATATATATATATATATATAACAAAATTGATGAACAAAAAATCATAATGGAAGGAAAAGAAATTCTTTTTTTTTTTTTGTAGATTTAATTTTTAAAATACGAAAAAGAAAGCAAATAATTTTGAAATTGAGACTAGAATTTTTAATTTGCATAAAAGCAAAACATATGCCCACGCGCACCTGCGTGGAATCTGACTACAGTTGTGGTATCGCACGTGAGAGTGTAGTACCAGCCGTGAATTAAAATGAGTGTGCGTGCAGATGTTAGACAGAGGGCGCGTGAGATTTTTATTTTATTTTTTTTTGCAGAAAAGTAGTGTTTTTTAGAAAATAAGTGGGCCCAGTGGGCCAGCTTTATTTACCCCACTATTGTTACGGTTTTCCTTTTTGTTTCCGAGTGGCCCATTTCTTTCATTTTACCGTTTGAATCTAGAAAGATTCAATTACGTAAATAACCCTACAATATTCTAAAATTACAATACGAAAAATAAGTAAATTATGGAATACCAACCGTTTTGTTGCCATTATTATTATTATTATTATTATTATTTGTATAGAGCTTAATTATTACCCACATTAAAATTAATGAGAGTACTAATTAATTGAATTGTTTCTTCCAACTTAAATGACCAATTTTCCACACATGATGAAAATATAATTTTTGAAATGAGGGAGAAAAAAAAATAAAAAATAAAAACCAAAGTGGGAAAGTATTATAATTCCAAGATGAAAGAAAGGACAAAAAATCAGAGACTTTTATAATTAAATTCTTTGCCAAATCATGTGGGTTTGGGCTATTTCAACGTTTGCACGTTTCTAAATAGAAATCATGAAATACAAAAATATTGATCATTAAAAGTGATTATAATTTTAAGAGACTTTATATAGCGCACTCTTATAAAATTTTAATAAAGATAAAGTAAAATTACATCCTATGTAAATATAAACATAACTATATATTTCGTTTAGGTTTCGGCAGCATTGTTCTCGAACTCTCATCAATAGCCTCGTCTCTGAACTCTGACTTATTGACCAGGCGTTTATGAAAGTTGAATTTATAATAAGATAGTTGGAAATTAATTGGGGATAAAAGTGTATGATAGTCACATGTAAACAATAATGTCCAAAAATAAAATATATTTTACAGGTATGTAGAGAGAGATATGGTTGGGAAGAGAAGGGAGAAAACTGGTGAGTTGTAATAATTAAGAGTTTATGTAATTTGAGATAAGCGTGCAAATTAAGATTTTTGAATGAGTAAAAAAAAAAGGAAAAAGAAAAAAGAAAGTGGGAAGAAAAATGGATGAGAGCGTTGAAGAATGGTGTTTAAATAAAGGGCAGAATCAGATCCGACAGAGGAAGGTGGAAAGTGGGGACAGTGAGGCAGGTAATAATACACATACAAGGAACAAGACAAACTCCTAAGTTGTGACATGGATCATTCAAGTGTCCTTTTTCGTTTGGGTATAGGGTTTGGTCCCTAAATTAAAATAAAATAGTGATTTTATTCAAAAATATTATTAAATAGTATAAGATTTTATATCAAAATTTATTGATAGCGAAAAAAATAGTCTATATATCATATAAATGTGGTGAAGATTTCTCACATTTTTAATGTGAGACAAATTTCATAAGGTGAGTATTTTCAACATGCTCATTCAGATGACATCATTTTGGAAAGTCTATCTTAAATTTGATTCGAATTTGTGAACTCAAATACCCACTTAAGATTACTCATTTGAGTCGGATCTAAATTTTTTAGAAAAAAATACCCGTTTAACCCTTTGTCAATTTAGATGGGGTCCAATTACCTGTTTTGAGTTGAATTGAATTTGTAGACTATTAACTTTGATAAAATTTTGATACCATATAAAATAGTATGATATTCTACTTTAAAATTAATTGATAAGTGAAATGTGAGACGAAGGTTACGAGCTCAGTATCCCAACTAATAGTAAAGGATGAAAAAAGAAAAAAATAATAATAATTGCGTGCAACAAGAGCGTGAATTTACTTAAAATTAATTGAAAACTAGTCAATTAAAAGGAGTAAGATTTTAGGATGAATATTTGAAACATGTATTAGCGTACATGAAATTTGTTAGCATTGGTTTGGCAGATGCTATGATTGATAATCATTTCAAGTATGAAAATGTTGGTAATTTTTAATTTAAATTTGGATTCGAAGCAAATTTTGTGGTCATGAGATCTTTTCATTTCTACCGATTAAATTATATCAAATCATTAATCAACTCAAAAATTAAAATTAAAGAATTAAAAATTGATGAATTTGAATAAGTTTAATTATATCAATTAACGTTTTTAACTTTTTGAAAGTCTCTTTGGTGTTTGGCTTGTTAGATAATTTTATACATAACATGAATCTAAGATTTTGAATAACATGATTATTACTAGTTGTATTTGAATGTTAATAGATTGAAACATACCTCCCGACATCGTGATGCAAAAATCTTTCAAATTCATGAAAGAGTTGTTGTTAATATTGAAACATCTTATCAATTACTTCAATGAAATATATCGGTATCTGACTCCTTGCCTATAAGCTTGAATGTGTTTTTCAAGCTTTTTTTTCTTCTTTCACTTTTACTTTGATACACTTGTGATAAACAAATGTGTTTATATTTATAGGTACATGGATGATCAATGTTCAACATAAAATGTAAAAAAAGAGCACTTAATCCTCCATTACAAATTTAAACATTATTTGTCAATACTGAGTTTACGCTTACGAATTGTTGACTCATTTGCTTCAAAGTTCAATTTTTATTTTATTTTAATTATTATAACATATGAGGTTGATGTGAACCTGTGAACCTCATAGTCTTTAAACTTTCCTTTCTTTTTTTCTTTTTTTTTTTTAAATAAATTATAAAATGGAAAAATTATAACTCTTTTTTATTTTTTTTGAAAAAGAAACCACACTAATATATTAACCAACACGAGAGCAAAGTTTACAATCCTCTTCCACACAAGAGGCCACCAAGGGGGGGAGAACCCCCTCCAAAAGAAAGACCTATCTTCCAAAAAGGAAGACAAAAAGTTCCAGACAATAGGGAATTCACCTGGGCATTTGGCGAGCAAATCGGCCACCTTATTACAAGATCTATTACAATGGAAAAAAACATCTTCCCTAGCCTTAAAGAAAGGGATATAATATCAATAATAATGTTGTTAAACTCTGAATGATCCCTATCAACACCCACCAGATCTTGAACCACTTCTTTCGCATCCGAATCCACCAACAGAGGGGGAGTCCAAGTGCAAACATTCAGGATATTTTTCAAGCCCTCTTTGATAGCCACACCTTCGAGAACTTTGACAGCACAATTCTTAAAGCCCGCCTTGACCCCCGCTAAAATCGGCATCCCTTTGCAATCACGGACAATCCAACCAATTTTTCCATCCCCCGAACTAGGGCACACCGAAGCATCACAGTTGAGTTTCCAACACCCCTGCGATGGAGCTTTCCACGTCTCCACTTTTTGCTCAGCAACCCTCCTATAAGAACCAGATGAACCTGAGAAAGAAGCAACATAAGTATTAATCATTTTAGTCGTTTTAGTAAGGAGTCTATAAAAATCAACAAACCCTTTGTTATTTAAAATATCATTTATATTGTTCCATAAACTCCAAATAACTATTAAAGCTTTGAACCTTTCTTTTTTCTCAATTCTCAAGCATAACCCATCCCAGAAATCAAGATAATTCTCCACCCTTATAAAATACTCTTTAAAGTCAATCAACGACGGAAAAATTTCATTCCATAACCTGATAGAGTACTGTTTACAGTCCTTGATAATGTGCATATTAGATTCTCTCCCTTTTCGGCACACAAGACACTTAGTATCAATATCAATCCTCCGACTATATATGTTACAATTAGAAGGAATAGCATTAGCGGCCACACTCCAAGCCCCAAGTTTAATTTTTGGAAAGCAGCGAACATTCCAAAAACTATCCCAAACTGCGGCATTAGCACGACCCCCAGAGGACGACGCAAGACCTTTGTCCGCCAGATCCATAGCAAGCTGATAAGCACTTTTAACTGAGAAAACACCCTTAGGGCAACAATTCCACATGATCTCATCTTTACCCCCCGAATCGCTGAGAGGAGTACTAAGAATCACCTCGACGTCCTCCGAACAGAAGTTTTCACTAATAACGTCACCTCTCCAACAACCCCTCTCATCAATGAGATCAGCCACCTTCCTATTTCTCCAATCACACTTATCCTTAACGACAAAAGGGTTTTCCGAACGAGCAATCCAAGGATCATTACCAATCTCAATATCAAGCCCATTTCTCACTTTCCATCTATAACCCTGCACGAACAGCTCTCTGCCCCACAAAATGCTCCGTCAGCATATGACGGGTTGCTTCCCAGCCCAGCTTCCATGAAAGAACCATTTTTAAAGTATTTTCCAACCAACACCTTCCCCAAAAGACTATCTGGGTCTTTCATAATTCTCCAACTGTGCTTGGCAACATCGCTTGATTAAATAATTTTAGATTCTTGAACCCTAAGCCCCCAGAGTTTTTCCTTTTACAAAGGTTCTTCCACGCCACCCAATGAGTCTTGCCCCTATCACCTTCCTCACCCCACCAAAACCTGGCACACAACTGCTCCAAACTATCATTAAACGATTTAGAGAGCTTAAAGCAACTCATCGTATAAGTAGGGATCGCTTGGCCCACCGCCTTAATCAACACCTCTTTACCCCCTCTAGACAACATTTTGCCTTTCCACCCTTGTAAGCATTTCTCCAACCTCCCCTAATAGAATTGAATAAAGCTTTTTTATTCCTTTGGTTTTGCGACGGCACTCCCAAATGAACTCCCAGATTATCATTAATCTTAACCCCCAAGATTTTGCTAAGATCAAACATCTTAGCCCTGCCAATGTAGTCACTAAAAAGCACACCCGATTTATCAAAGTTAACCACTTGACCAGAGGCATTCTCATAGCATTTCAACATTTCCTTGATTTTAAAACACCCCTCCTCATCGGCCCTGAAAAAAATCAAACTATCATCAGCAAAGAATAAATGAGAAATTGAAGGACAATAATTGTTAATTTTAAGACTTTTGAAGGAGTTTAAAGATTCTTCCCTATTAAGAAGAGCCGATAAACCTTCCGCGCAGATCAGGAACAAATAAGGAGACAGTGGATCCCCTTGCCTCAAGCCTCTTTGTGGAGAAATCTCCCCGTACGTGGTGTCATTGATCTTGACAGCATACCTGACAGAAGAGATACACTTCTTTACCCTACAAATCCAATCATCACTAAAGCCCAATTTCCTCATCATATCATACAGAAACTTCCATTCAACTCTATCATAAGCCTTACTCATGTCAAGCTTAAGAGCAGCCCACCCACTTTTACCTTTTTTCCTTTTAATAATAGAATGAATACACTCAAAACCAATCAATACGTTATCAGAAATAAGCCTGCCAGGCACAAATGCGGCCTGATTCAGAGAAATAATTTTAAGCAAGATACCTTTAAGCCTGTTAGCCATGGTTTTGGCAATAATTTTGTATATCGTATTACATAAACTAATAGGCCTAAACTTCTGAATTTTACTAGGGTCCGACACTTTGGGGATTAAAACGATAATAGTACTGTTCAGATCACCAATATCTACCCTATCATTAAGAACACCCAAACACAAATCCGACACATAGTTCCCAATAATATCCCAATACCTTTGAAAAAATCGACCGTTAGTGCCGTCGATGCCAGGGGCTTTTGAGGGGTTCATCCCCCGTAATGCTCCTTCCACCTCCGACCTACTAAACGGCTTATCCAGCCAGACATTATCAGTATCATTAATCTTCTTCTCAACCCCCTCAAGGATACGCTTACTAGCCTCATCATTTCCAGTATTAGACTGAAAAAGATCATTGAAGTAATTGATAGCAACCGAAGCAATATCCTTATCCTTGTCAACCCAAAACCCCAACTCGTTTTTTATTCTCTCGATATTATTTCTTTTCTTCCGCTGGGAGGCTCTCATGTGAAACCATTTGGTATTTATGTCCCCCTACTTAAGCCAATCTTCCCTAGATCTTTGCTTCTAGTAAATTTCATCCTCCTCGAGGAGTTTATCAATGTAACTCTCCGTTTTAATAATCTGGTCAGTTCTGGAATAATTGCTCTTTTTAAACAAACAATCTAGCTCTTTTCTTTCTCCATAATGGCCCCTCTAACTTACCCCCTAAGTCTTTTAACATTCAACTTTTTCAGATTCAAGAGACAAGAATTAATATTAATAAGAAAATTATCCACAGTTACTTTTCTCGACCTACCATTCTCCCAACAAACCCGAATAATCTCCCTACACTCTTCATGAAGTGCCCAACCATCCTCAAACCTAAGAGGTTTCACACCAACCCCAATGCCTCTAGACCTATTGTCCTCCCAATTAAACTCAGCAATAATTGTTCTATGATCGGAAGATTAAAAGTTACAATGAGAAACATAAATTTTTCCAGTTAAAGCGATAAAAGAGGGGTTCGCGAAATACCTGTCAAGCCGACATCTGGTGGCAAACTTGTCTTTCTTGTTTTTAATCCAAGTAAAATCCTCCCCAGTATACCCTAAATCAATGAGTGAGCACTCATCAATCGCCTCTCTAAAGTCTTTCATACCTGAATCACATCTGCTTCCAAAACATTGCTCCTTAATGTCAATAATCTCATTAAAATCGCCCCCAATGATCCACGACATGTCGTGAGCACTACCCAATCTTTTTAGCAGCTTCCAAGACTCCTTCCTTTTAGCCAAAACAGGATTTCCATAGAATTCAAAAAATCTCCACCACCCCCTGTGGTCATGAATAATCGCATCAATATGCCCTAGAGAAGAAGAACTAATCCTAACCTTCAAAGAGGAAATAATTGCATCAGTATCAGGCCTCCACTAGCCCCAATACTCGGCACACACCACCTACTATCACAGTCAACCAACACTTTAATCCTTTCCGGCGCCAACAAATTGCATTTAGATTCACTAAGAAAAATTAATTGAGGTCTAACTTTGCACACTTCGTGACGAAGTGCCCAACTGGCCCGGGGGTTTCC
>JBBMEG010043301.1:0-18599 GCA_037832605.1 Cyclanthera cordifolia | reverse complement strand
TTCTGACTTAGGCATCGGAGGCCCTGTGGCTCACACCACACCAGTGTGTCCTAAATTTTCTTTTTTGCAGGCCCTTTTCGTCCTCAGCTAAATAAATCTTACTGTGGATAACCCGTTGACCATTTTTCAGCATTAACAGATACAAACATGAGTGACCTCATTTCTCGATTGGTCTTTCTTTATCACAACTCAAATTTAAAGCTTGTATTTTTTCGAATTGAAAAATTGTAACCACTCAATCAATGTGGTACCAAAGGACGATTAAACAAGTAAAACTAAGTGCCTGAAAAGATTCGCTTGATTTAAGAGTCCTTAGAAGTTTGAGGATTTCTGCATACAATGAGATTTTTTAATTTGCATCTAATTTCTTAAACCTTAAACTCTCAAAATATATCTATATCTGTTCACACGATATTTCAATAGATAATATATAAATTATACATGTTTATTTATAAAGTTTGTGTTTGTATTAATTTAAATAAAAGTGAGCCTGGAGTACATTCTCTAATATTAATATTCTTATTTTTCTCATTCACATACAAATTTATCGTGTTCTCCCAACCATATTCCTAAGATTAACTTATCTCAAGATTTAGCAATTTGATTTTTAAGTTTACTTATTTCAAGAGTTTGTAGGTTGTTCTGGATATTTGTTTTGTCTTTAACGGTTGACAACTTGCTCTCATAGTTGACTTTTGTTGATTTATATGAATGATTTGTTTTATATGAATGATTTGTTACTCTTTGATCTTGGAATTGATCCTTTGACTCGTGGGATGATTTCTGCGAATGAGATAGCTAGAAGGGTGTATTCTTATGGTGGCCAGTCAGTGGGCGAATAAAATAATAGAATCAATCATGTGTGTGGCTAGGGTTTCAAATAGCACACGCATTAAAAATTATAATTGCAAATCAACCCCTACTGTTTTTATTAATCAAAAGTCGATCGTACCCAAGACTAATTTTAATTGCAATCTAGTACTTGAGGTTCCAATTGTGAAAAGGTCCATAATTTATCAAAACGATCAGAATTTTAGTAGAAAAAAAATACTACAGGAACGAAAATTACAAAATAGCAATAATAAAATCTGCGATTTTTTTTTTTTTTTTTTTTTAAAAAGAGACAAAATAAAAGGAAGCACCAATCTCTCTCTGCCTTTTTCTTGGAGCTCCCACCTTCTTCTCTACATTTCTTCATCTCTCTTGCTAACAAATACACATTATGCAACATAAGGAGACAAGGTCAAGTAGGAACAAAAAGCTTAGGTCCCATTTCATAACTGTATGATTTTTCATTTTTTATTTTTAAAATTTAAGTTTATATTTATCTAAATTCTCTATACGCTTCATCTTCTTTTTAAGTAGATATATAAGAATTTTAACGAAATTTCAATAAATAAAAATAAGTATTTGAGAGCTATTTTTTAACTTTCAAAATTTGGTTTTATTTTTAAAAACACAAAGAATACAAGTTAATAATTATGAAAATTATGTTTTGTGCAGTAATTTTATGCTTAAATATTAAAAATTAAAAACAAAAAATCAAATGATTATGAAAGTTTAAATTTTCTCTTCCTAAAAGCATGGTAGTGATCGCGAGTCTACCACATATCTGCCACCAGCCTCAATAGATTGCACATCATTTTGAATGTTTTCATAGTCACAAATGTCTCGTTTGTAATTAAGCTTTTTCCTCAAAATCCATATTCCAAAATTCCATTGAAATTTTATTTTTAATCACAAAGAGAAGAAGAAAGCAACAGTATTTGATGGTGAGGTGAGACACTGAAATGTCACCCCACATTTATTGTGCTGAAAATTAAAAAAAAAAAAAAAAAAAAAAAGAAGAGAAAAAACTGGATAGTCTTTATTACATACTCTGGAAACATAGAATATAATTTGAAATTGGGAAGCAGTAAGAGTGATCAAGGGATGCCTATGATGGGAAGCAGGGGAAGATAGAAGCTTAAAGGTGGAAATCCCCACTGAGATGGAAGAGGCAAATCAATGGTCTTTGAATCAGCATTATTATTATTATTATTAATTATGGGGTGGTTTTGTTTGCGCGTAGAGAATTTTAGAGCAGTGGCAAGGGTGAAGGAGTTTGAGTTGATTGCTTTGATCACTGTGGAAGACATGTCTTTCCTTGAAGCGTACAGCTGCTCACCTCCACCTACAAGCTTCGCTATGCACTTCCAATTACGACCAGCTGCTAATTCTGATGGAAGCTCTGTTTCGAATGACCCATTGCCTTCCGTAATTGCTACCCTTAACTTTTTCTCTTTCTCGCATTTCACCAATATCATATTTCCTGCCATTCAAATATCATTTTAATTCATGCACTTTTTGTTCATGTCGAAAAATGGTCAACAGGATCAACGTTAAAATTTGTTTGTTACCAGGAACGAGAAGCCTACAAAATGAAAAAACTTTAAGCACACCGGTGTGGTGTGAGTCTGGCCTTCGATGCCTAAGTCAATAAAGAGTTTAGGAGAGTATTTTAGAATACTTTGGAACTTAGAACGGCTTACAAGGATTATTTCAGCTTGACTTGGAATGGTGAATGACTTGATTTTCTTATAGCAACCGGACTTATAACCACTGCAGCTCGCTTAATGGAGGCTTAATTGTCAGTCGTTTCAAACGTCCGCCATTAAGTCGGGAAGGAATACCGACGTAACTCCTGACCATTACCCTTTGAGGTGTAATGGTCTTGACTTGGAAGTTCCTTGGACTCGGTCAACCTCTGCAGGTCGTCTCCTCCATAGCTTGAACTGTTGAGGGTGTTGCCTACTCAATGTAATTCCAGAACGTTACACCTAATAAGTGCAACGTTCCTGAATGTTACTTGAACTTAGTCGACTCGTCCATAGAAGAGTCCTAACCTCCATGGCCAACTCTTACGGGTCCTCACCTCTACGGCTCGCCCCTAAAGGGGGGTCATCGCCCACTCAGCGTAACTCCTGGGGATTATCAGCAGATCAAATCGTCACTTTGGACTTGATTAACTCTTGGGGAGAGTCCTCACCTCCATGGTCGATCTTAAAGGGATCAAGGCATCCTCGTTGTAGCTCCGAGTCATTGCCACCTTACGACACAATGGTCTTCGGGACTACTTGGACGACTCGTCCACAAAAGCTCAATGGCCAACCCTATGGGTTTCCGCCTAGTCGACCGATCTTCTTAGAGCTTGGCTATGGTCTCGGTCAACCTTTATAGGGTTCTTACTTCTACGTCTCGCCTCTAAAGGGGGTTTGACCCTCTTGGCGTAACTTCTGGTCGTTATAAGCGAATCCAGTCGCCACTCTGGACTCGGTCGACTCCTGAGGGAGAGACCTAACCTCCATGACCGATCCTCAAAAGATCAAGGCCATCTCGTTATAGCTCCTTGTCATTGTCACCTTGCGACACAATAGTCCTCGCGGCTACTTGGACTTGGTCGACTTGTCAACAGGAGAGTCCTAACCTCCATGGTAAACCTTATGGGTTCTAGCCACTCGACCAATTTTCTTAAAGGTCGGATCTGGTCTCGATCAACCCTTACAACTTTTTACCTCTATGACTCGACCCTAAAGGGGGGTTCTAACCCTCTTGACGTAACTCCTGGTCGTTATCAGCAGATTCAATCGTCACTTGGACTCGTTCGACTCTTGAGAGAGAGTCCTAACCTCCACGGTTGACCCTCAGGGGGTCAAACCTAGTTTGGTCGGCCCTTGAAGAGTCAGATTGGCCTTGATCGTCTCCTTAGAGGGTCGAGGCCGCAATGCACACCCCTGGGGGGTCTTGACCTTCTTTGGCCGATTCTCGAGGGGTGAGATTGAGCTTGGACAACTTCTGGGGGTTAAGGCCTCTTTGGCCTAACCCCAAGGGGTTCTAACCTACGTTGGTCGTTCTCTAGTGGGTTCGAATTGGCCTTGGCTTATCCCCGGGTGGTCGAGGTCTCCATGGCAACCCTCAGAAGGTCAAGGCCTCCTTTGATCGACCCTTTGTGGGCCAGAATGGTCTTGGCCGACCCCCGAGATCAAGGCCTCCATAGCTGTCCTCGAAAGATCTCGGCCTCCTTTGGCCGACCCCTTAAGGGCCAGGATGGGCTTGGCCGACCCTTGGGGGGCCAAAATGGGCTTGGACGATCCTTGGGGAGGGTTTTGGCCTTGTCCGAGTATTTTGGAATATTTTTAGCTTATAACATTATCCCCACTCTTCATTTTCAGCCTTATTTATTGCCAAAATTAAAAAGTAGTTTTCATGTTAAAAAGGTTCTTTTTTTTTTAGAGACTTGCCATTTTTTAGCACTTTTTCAAAATTTTGGCCAAGTAGGTTCTCTTTTAAAAGTATCATCTCTGGGCACGTTTTGAAATTGCGACTAAGTAGGTTCTCTTTTTAAAGTGTCGCCCTTTTAGGAATTCTTTTCAAAACTTTGGTTAAGTGGGCTCTTTTTGACAAGACTCACCACCCTTTAGCAGTTTTTGACCAAGTAGGCTTCTTTTATAGAGGCTCACCATCCTTTAGCACATTTTTTAAAATTTAGCCAAGTAGGTTTTCTTTTCAGAGACTTACTACCTTTTAGAACTTTTTCCAAAATTTAGGCTACGTACGTAGGCCCTTTTAGTAGGGATTCACCATTCTTAGGCTCTTTCTTTGCACTTTATGCTAATTATGCTCTCTTAGCAGAGGCTTATCCCTTTTTAGCACTTTTTTAACTTAATGGTTCTCTAGGCCTTCTATATAGAAACTTACCTTTTTAAGCACATTTCCGAAGTTTTAGGCTATTTAGGCTCTCTTTGCAATGACTTGCCCATTTTTAAGCGCTTTTCGAATTTTTGTTTCTTCATAGGTACTTCTTTACTTTTGGATTTTTCTTCCGACTACGAAAACGAATTACATCATACCTTAGCCTCATCTTCTCATAAAAGAACAAGCACACAAGGCTTTGGTGATAGGTTCTGGATCTCAACCAATTGCTTCAACATTGACCCAACATCACTTAGATAGGCTCTGAGCAAAGTACCTTATTTCGTCGAATGTGACCCTTAGGCTTCCTGTCGATGAGGAATTGTACAGCTAGCCTCCCCCGGGCGTAGTGACACTTTATGTCATGATCATGTTTGAGAGAGGGGTTCGACTGTCTCTGATTTCTGCTCTTCAAGAATTCTTATGCATGGTCGGGTTGGCTCTAGTGAAGGTGGCTCCAATACTTCAAACGTGTTTTTTGAAGTCCACCACCTGCCAAGGTACACCGACTTTGAATGCTTCTTCCGTATTCGGGATCTTCATTCCTTGTTTTTAGGCCTACAACCAATGGTATGGTGGACCTTACTCTAGAGAACTGCCCGCTTTCTGTTGGTGAGGATTATGAACTTCTTTTTAAAGAAGTTCCAACAGATCTTCACCTCGAAGCAGACCGAGACTTTGGTGGTACTGACACTGCCTCTAATAACACCAATTCTCCTGCTCGAGCCATCTCGCGCGTCCACATACATCTTCATTTGGTCATCTTCTCAAGTTTGACTCATATCTGCTGTTAGAACCATACCGCTCTGTTTTGAATCCGTTATAGAAGAAGACTTTGGTTTCGGGCCTATGGTTCGAGGTAGAAACCTTGCCTACACCATTTTCCCTTTGTAGTTTTTGGATGGCCTATGGTTATAGAGAACTTACGCCATACATGCTCCTCTTGGTCTTCCAGCATCGATCAACTTAAGTGGGACTTGGCCCAAGCTGTAGAGGCTCAGTGTGTTGTTGAGGTCGCCTCGGCTGATTTCAGAACTTTTGCTAGGGTGGCTCAAAGTTCAGCTACTCGTGCTCACAAAGATGACTTGTCTACCATCACTCGTCTTCGTCGAGAGTTAGCTACTACTAAACGAAAGCTAAAAAATGTCTCTTACTTAGCCAATTTGGTGAAAGGCTCTCTTACCTCTGTAATATTAGAGAACAATGCTGGTGGGCTGCCGTTGGTTGGGTATTGGACCGAATCTAGGAGGGACTTAGCTATAACAATCTTTTTCGTCTCTTTAGGTCTCTTTGCACTACCACTACTGAAAAAGTTGATGATCCTACTCGCCATCCTTTGAGTCAAGACTTCTCAATGATCAAGCACAAGCTGCTGCTATGATTCTTGTATCTTCCAAGGTGTGTCTGAACGTGACATCTCGGCTCAAGCTTCTCCAGCTAAGGCAGATCCTACCCAAGCTGAACTCAGTAAGCTAGGTTCTAGTAGATGCATCTCTTTAGGCCTTTTATAATTGTTTTTTTATGATGTACTTCTTTTCTTTTTTCTTTTTTTTTTTTTTTTTTTGAAGTATAACATTTTCTAAGTACTTTACCTTGTTGTTTGTTGGATACTTACTTTTCCTTCAAGTTATAACTTGGAATTTTTGAATAGCTTTTTAGTGTTCCTCATTTCTCCTATTGCTTACCCTCAATTTAAGCTTATTGAATTATTATAAGATCAATATACTTGAGCTTAAATTACAAGATAACCTTCTGATATAATGAGAAAACAACTTTTATTCCTGATATTTATTGGAAACTTGAATTACATTGTAATGAAAGTACTTTTTCAAGTATGCCACATTCCAAGGATGAAGGATCTTATTCCAGTCAATATCTTCAAGGTAGTGGTGCCTGGTCAGGTGAATTTGGTGACCTCGTAAGGTACTTTTCAATGCAGAAGATTCCACTGTTGAACTCTTATTGTCTTTAGGTGGGTTGCACATCTTCCTTCTTTTAGGAGATCTAAACCCATCCGCAGTTATTGGTCATTTTGTTATGTGTCAAAAGACTTGATACTCAGGGATGAGAGGTGCATCTGAACTAGGGTTACAACTTTTGCCTTAAATGCTAAAGACCAGAGGGTCTTGTCTATTGATGTTGTAGGTGTAGTCTGGTGCGCCCGTAATTCTTTTAAGAGTTATTTTGCCCAAGACCCTTTCAAGCTTTCGAGCTTAGTCTTGAGATTCTTCTTGATGATCTTGTTGACTGCCTCCACTTACCCATTGACCTGTAGGTGAGCTGGCAATGAAAGCGATGTTGGATCTCAAGCTCAAAGAAGAACGTATTTTCAGTGATAGTCATTAAGGCCTTAGCTTCGACCCACTTGGTGAAGTAATCAATTGTCACTACCGTGAACTTGAATTGGCCTTGACCGATTGGTAAGGATTCTATAAGGTTTACCCTCTACTACGCAAAATGCCATGGTCTCATCATGCTTGTTAGGACGTCGGGAAACTGTCTTTAGATGGTTACAAATATTTGGCACTCGTCACATGACCGTCTATAATTCTTGGAGTCTTCAACCATGGTTGGCCAAAAGTACCTCTGCCTTATTAAATTTTTTGCTAGGGACTTCGCTCCTTCATGGTTGCCACACACGCCTACATTTATTTCCCTCATTGCATAACTGGCCTTGCCAAGATCTAAGCATCTAAAGAGAGGTAAAGAGTACCCCTTCTTGTAAAGCTTATCCCTCTACATCATATATTTGGAATCTTTGATTTCAGACGTCAGGCTTCTTTCTTATCTTCTGGTAGTTTTCCTTCCACTAAGTACTCAATGGGGATCATCCACGTCGTCTGTGATGTTCGGGTTACATTACTAATCTCGTGCAGTAGTTCGATGGTGATGCTCGACTTATCTAGGATCTCGACTGGCACGGTCCTACCTACTCATGTCTTGTAAGGAATACCTAACTTTGCTAAATCATCAGCATTGGAATTTTTGGGACATAGGTACTTGGTGGATTTGTACCTCTACAAATTCAATCTGTCTCATTAGGCTGTGGAACTTCCTGCTGGGATACTTTGAAGCTTTCGTTCTAGGCATCCTTCAGGTGGCTTTACTTCGTCATCTCAGCTCGTGTTACACCTGTCTCTTGCAGGTTCTCAAAGGTAGGGTTCCGAACCAAAGGTGTTGACTTCACTGTCGTAGTCTTCTTCTTAGTGCAGCGTCACCTCACCGCCTCCAATGGTGCTCGTTAGTTCTCTAGAATGGCACGTAGAGCTAGATAAGGTTGTTGGAGTAGCTCCATAAGATGACCCAAGCTCTCCAACATCCCTTGCAATTGTTCTTTCAGGACTGCAAACATTGGATCGACACACTGTAGTTCTTGCCTTGGTACTCTAACCTCAGGATTTGAGTGATTCTCGATAGTAGCAACTTTATGTCTTCTAGAGGCGACTCTTCTATTACGCATGCTTAATATCAAACTCTCCATCGACAATGTGGTGGTTGTATTCTTAATCGATATTTTTGTAGAAAAAGCGTAAGGATCAAGCTTTTTTACATAGAACATCACTCGTAGGATCAAGCTTTTTTACATAGAACATCACTCGTCCCCATAGATGGTGCCAACTGTTGATACCAAAAAATGATCAACTGGATCAATGGTAAGATTTGTTTATTACCAGGAATGAGAAGCCTGCAAACTAAAAAAACTTTAGGCACACCAGTTTGGTGTGAGCCACATGGCCTTCGATGCCTGAGTAAGAAAAGTGTTTAAGAGAGTATTAAGAGAGTACTTTGGGACATAGACTAACTTACAAAGATTGTTATCGTAGCTCAAATTGGCTTGGAATGGAGAATGATCTGACTTCTTACAGCAGTCAGACTTGTAACGGCTGCAGCTCACTTAATGGAGGTTTAATGGTCAGCCGTTTCAAACGTCCGCCATTAAGTCGAGAATGATTACAGGTGTAACTCTTGACCATTACCCTTTTAGGTGTAACGATTTTGACTTGGAAGTTATTTGGACTCGGTCAACCTCTACTGGTCCTCATCTCCATGGCTTGACCCCTTGAGAGTGTAACCTACTCGGTGTAACTTCATGACGTAACACCTACCAGGTGCAACGTTCCTAAATGTTACTTGGACTTGGCTGGCTCGTCCACATGAGAGTCCTAACCTTCATTGTCGACCCTCTTGGGGTTGGCCCACTTGATCGATCTCCTTTAAGGTCATCTTTGGTCTCGGTCAACCTTTATAGGTCCCCATCTCCACGACTCGCCCATAAATGAGGATCTTCGCCCACACGACATAACTCCTGGCCGTTATCAGCGAATTCAATTGTTACTTTAGACTCGTTCGACCCTTAGGAGAAAGTCCTAACCTTCGTGGTCGATTCTCAAGGGATAAAGACTTCCTCGTTGTAGCTCTCACTCATTGCCATTTTACGACATAATGGTCCTCGGGGATACTTGGACTTGATCGACTCATCCACAAGAGAGTTCTATTCTCCATGGCCAACCCTATGGATTTTCTTCTACTCGATCGATCTTCTTAGAGGTCGGTTTTGGGCTTCTTCAACCCTTATGGGTTCTTACATCTACGATTGACCCTCGAGGGGTCAAACCTACTTTAGTTGACCCTCGTGAGGGCCAGATTGGTCTTGGCTGACCCCTGGGGGTTAAGGCCTCCATGGCCGACTCCGGGAGGGGGGGTCTCGACCTTCTTTGGCTGACCCCCGAGGGGACGGCAGGGGCTTGACTGACTCTTGAAGGGTCAAGGCCTCTATGGCTGACCCCTCAAGGGTTAAGGCCTCCTTTGGCCGACCACTAGGAGGCCGAAATGGGCTTGGTCGACCCACGGGGGATCAAGGCCTCCATGGCAGACCCCCATGTGGCTGACCCCTTGAAAGTCAAGGCCTCATTTGGCCAACACCTAGGGGGGCCGGAATGGGCTTGGCCGACCTCTCAAAGTCAAGGTCTCCATAATTGACCTATTGGGGATCAAGGCATCCTTTGGCCGACACACGAGGACTGTCAGCTTCTTTAGACCGACCCCTAAGGGGGCAAGGATAGTCTTGGCGAACCCCTGGGGGTCAAGAGCTCTCCAGCCAACTCCTGAGGACGTTTGGGCCTTGACTAGGTATTCCAGGATATATTTAGCTATAACATTACATATCAAAGCAAGTTATATGTTTTGCAGATTTTATCTCAAGCCGAATATAAAGTGTGTCTCGATGCTTTAAAGGATGAGATGTCTTGTCATCATGGGTTAAGAAGGTTATAGTTTTGTGATCTAAATAGTATGAGGGGTCCTTGGTTGGAGCCATTGTTACACATGTTTATTGGCTGGAAGTAGGCAAGAGAGAATAACTCTTGCCATAGTGTGTAGGTACAATGTGAGATTGGATGACTTTTAGTCAAACACATTTATATCCTGATTGTGTAGTAGATAGAGTGTGTACCTCCTAAGGGTTTGGCTAAAAACAAGAGACGTAGACATTCAATTTCTTTCTAGTGTGTGACTGTAGGAGGAAATACTCAAAGATGTGAATGTTTTGATATGTGGGTATGATACTGGATAAGTCATACCCTAAAGGCGATAAGGTGATGATAAAAAAAAAATTAGCATGCTATTCTGAAAATATACAAAAGATGATCAGTTGGGAGACTATATGAGGGTATCAAAATTGTATAGATGAGGGGAAGTTATATTGAAGGGTGACTGGGTTAAGAATGATGTTGTACTCGGTTGTCTTGGAGGAAGAGGGTTATCTCTGGGAATACATATTGTTGGTGAGGGGTTTCCAATAAGGATGATATAGAATAATGAAGGGAAAACGTGATTGAGCCTTGAGATTCAGAGAAGGGTCAAAGTGTTGTTGTCCAACAATATCAGGGGATGTTACACATTAAGCTGACGTAACTAAAAGCATGTAGTATGCCTTAGGTTGGTGGGTAACATTTACTAATTTTTTCGCAAATGATATAAAAGGGCAATTGAAATTGGTCTGTGCATGTCTCAGGAGTTGAACGAAGCTGAAAGTTCAAGACCAATTGAGAATTAGAATTGAGAGATTGTATACTTAAAGGGTTTGTCCACATAATGAGAGGTGGTATTGAAGTGTTGAGATTGAGGAAATGTTGGTGAATTCTATTTCACTATATTCGATGAGTGAAAAAAACAAGTTGAAAGATTAAGTTGGGTTGATATGTATTTATGTATTAATGTGTGATTTGTCTACTAGGAGGGTTGAACTAAAGGTTAGGCTAACCTTAGAATGATAAAGTGTGAAGTTGTAGTGGTGGTAGTGATTTCACCAAATGGTGGAGTAGTGATAGTGACAACAATAAAGGGTAGTGTGGTGGTGGAGAGAGAATTGATTTAGGTCTAGATAGTTTTGATAATAGAGTGGTAGTGGATATGGAAAGACTAGTGTGACGTTGTAATGAATGAAGAAGAAGACAATAATACATGATCTTAAATTGGTGCAAGGATTTTTTTAGTTTAGGACAATCTTTGACAATTTTAACAATCAAAGATATTTTTTGACACCACAAAAGTATTTTCTAGTCATGTTTGGTGCAAGGATTAGGATTAAGTTAAGAGATGTTAAGTGTTAAGTTAAGTTGAAGTAAAGTTCATTTGTGTTTGATGAACATGTTAAGTTAAACTAAATTAAGATAAGCTGACATTGTTGTAAGATGCAAGAATTAAGTTAAGTTGAGTGTTAAATTAAATGTGTGTTTAATATGGATGTTAAATTAAGCTAAGTTTTTTATTTATCATTATTTTCAAACAATTTTTAAATGATTCACTCTAAAATTTTTCTTTTATTCTTCAATTTATTCCTTTGCAATATACAAAAAACAAAATGGATTTCATTTAGAATAGTAATATCATAATATTCATTTCATTATTATTTTGATTTTTTTTCATAAAAAATAAAGTTGGTTAAAATCTATTATTTTAAATGAACTATTATTAAAAATTTTAAGAACTCCTAACTAATGTAAAATTAATTTAATTTTCTTGAATCTTAAGTCTTGTATTAAATTAAAATTACTATAAAAAATATGTGTGTTTTATGATAATATTTAAAATAGTTTTTACTATAGTTGTTGAGATTATAGTAATTTAACTACGGAAAGTATGACAATAATTATAGTAGCTTTATGCTAACCTATTTTTACAAGAATAACAAAATAAAAGAAGTATATATCTCATTCTAAATTGTTAAAATTTATGGTCATCAAACGCGTTAAATGTTCAAACTAATTTTAACTAGATTATACTAATTTCATTTTTTTTTTTTTATAAAAAATGAGGTAACTTAGAATGTGAAAGTATGATAATTTGAAAAGTGTGTAATTGTAGTTATTGAAATTTCAATGATAGTTTTAATAGGTATTTATTCTTAATTACATCTTTAAAAAAATTGTGCAACTTACAATTTGTAAGTATGTTATTTTTATATTTATGATAATATTTGTTTATTTTTTAAAACTTAATAAATTAGAATTTGTGGAATATTATGTGCGATAATTATTATTTTATTACAAAAATTTATAAATTAGAAAGTGAACAATAAGTTTAAACATCATAGTATATATTAAATTAAGGATAAAATAAAAAACATAGTTCAAATAAATTTCTAAATCTAAATTTAAATTTCAATAATATTTGAAAAACATGATCAAAGAGGAATTCAAAAAAAAAAATGAAGAGAAAATAAGAAAATTATTATTGAATTTGTCGAAGAATTAACTTAATACGAGAAAGTTAACTTAACCAATTTTACAAATACGTATTAGCGGGATTAAGTTAATCTAAGTCGAGATGCGTGCCAAATATGTTAAGCCTTCTATTTATTAAATAAATTTCCTAACCATCTTTTATTGTCAAACTAAAAAAATTGTTGAATTAAAAAAAAATGTATAGTGAAATCTAAAACATAAGTTAATAAAGGTTTTGAAAGACCTGAGAAATCATAGTTGGGTTGACAGTCAAGGCAAGAGATATTAGCCTTCAAAATGTTGGATTGTGCAATTTGGGTTTGTGCAAGAACCATGAGCAAGAGAAAAGGAATAATGAAGAGCTTAAGAAAAGACATTATAGATAATCAGTTCTTAAAACTAAGAACATGTGAAAGTGAAGAACAAGCAAATTATAAATGAAACCACAAAGGTGAGGAAGTTACGAAATTTAATGAAAGCTTTCCCACACAGCTCACAAACTTATTAACCGATACGAGAAAGTTCATTTAAGCAATGAAAAGTTAGTTGAGAAACTTCCTAATATGATTGTTGAAACTTTACACTCCGAATGAAAGTTGCCAATTAATAGTTATATTATAGGTATATATTTATTTGTCTACTTAACCCACTCAGGCTAAATTAACTCAAGTATGTACCCTAACAAAATAAGTTAGGGCTTTGGCATAAATTTGTTTATTAAGAAATTTACTTTTTAATAGTGTATTAAAATGTTTACAAATATAATATATGTATATATATAGTGTATTAAAAAGAAAGATAGAATCTGAACTGCAAATTTCAAATCTAAAAATATTGTAGTTTTCTAAAACATAGGGCTTGTTTTAATTTAGAAACTTCTTCTCTTGGCATAGATTTTTGTAAAGATACCACTCCAATAGGTTCAAAAGGATCTTTACTCATGCATTTTTCAAATAAATCAACAAGAAGGCAAGGAATAAAATCATGAAAATCAAACACGCAACTCTTTTAATTAAAAAAGGAAATAGATTCATAGTGGTGTTTCAAGAGAAAAATGTAATTGCAATGGTAAAACAGACTTTTTGACCCAACTATTAATTACGAACGACTTGTGCATTTAATAGATGATCGATAACTCTGCCATTATTTTGATGAAATTTTAAGTTATTATGCTTAAATATAAGATTTCTTTAGGTAAGAATATCATTAAGTGGTGAAGTTTCAGATAAATGCGATGTCGATTGCATTGGGAGTTGAATTACGAATTTTAAAGAAAAGGCTTAAGCTATGAAATAAAAATTGAATGTTGAAGCCATTTGTAACTAAAAATAAATTCTCAAGTATCGCTCATTTAATGTTAAATGTGTAGGAGATAGAAAAGTGATGCTATTCACATTCAGATGAGCATTTGAACCGCAATGTGATGCAGACAACATTGCAAAAGACAGAAAACCAGCGGATCAAATCTAACAAAATTGAAAAAAAAAAAATCAAGGAGTCGGTTGTAGAAGATAAAACAAGATTGTATTATTCCTTATTCAAATTCAAATCTTATTCTTTTGAAGCTTATCGAGAACTATTCAATCAAAGATTTATTTAGGCAATTATCTTGATAGAATTCTAAGTTATTATACTTAAATAAAAGATTTCCTTAAGATCGAACAACATTAAGTAGGAATATTTTATGTAAATGTGGTGTCGACTACATTAGGAGTTGAATTAGAAGTTTTAAGAAAAATGCTTAAGCTATGAAGTAGAAATTAGAACTTGAAACCATTTATAACTTATGAAATTTCCAAGTCTCGCTGAGTTAGTTGTTAAATTACAGAAAAGAATGTGATGCCCTTCACATTTAGATGAATATTTTGACAGCCAAGAGATGAGGACAACATCGTAAAAGACAGAAATTGAGTAGATCAAATCAAACAGAATCACGAAAATCAAGGAATTAGTTGCAGAAGATAAAACCAGATAGTATTTTTCTTTATTCGAATCCAAATATGATTTTTTTGAAACCTTTAAATAGAAGAAGAGGACAACAAATTAAAGTTGTGTGCTCCTCTCTACAATTTTTTCTAGAGAGTTTTTCATGCTTATGGTTTTAGAGGTTCAAGTTCAAGATTCCTAGCGACAATGGGACCCTAGTTTTAGAAGTCGGTGTTTTGCCATGCTTTAGTCTTATATCCTTATTGATACTAATCCATGGGAATTGAATCTTTCTTCGTCTTATAGAATAAAGCTTTTTCAATGTGTCTTTCGAAGCCTAAATTGCCCTTGAGTTGCTTATTTAGGCCCACCCTCTCGTTTACTTGGTAAAACTCCAACCCAAAGGCCTAGTTGGACTAGCTAAGACATGAGCATGACCAACTGAAAACCCTACATCATCATTCACTTCCTTCAAGTAGACGTTGATCCCTACGTATACTAGTCTCTCCCGACTTTTAATTAAAATCCTCTTCACCCCTTTCGATAATTAATCTTGAACTACTATTTAGATTTCCCCCTTTTACATATCTTTGAAAATCAATTACTTATCACCAAATGGATCGTGATTTCATAAATTTTGGGAATGAATTGCCTATTATGATTTTTCCCTTTAATGAGTCTCTAACGTCACGAGCGTCGAGAACTGCTTAATCTGATCACTGCCATCTGGTTTAGACATAAGAAGAAACCTTGAGAACTTATTGATATAAAGGCTATGGCTTAACAGATATATGTTTTATCAAATTCCTTTTAGCATGCCAACATCGACCCATCCACACCCCGAAAAAGAGCCTCTCGACCTCTTTCGCGACCACCATGCCCACTAAGAGACCGTCTATCTGTCGATTTTACAAACTCCACAATTTTATACAATGAAAAATTTATAAAGATTCACTTGTACTTTGTTATTCTATACAAAAGTATACTCCCTACTTCACTAATTCATAGGAAGATAGTGAACTTTTGTATTTGAAAAAAGTTTCAGGAAGGATGATCTCTAAAGTAGATGATGGTTCATAAAGTAATCATTGATCATAATTTTCAGTATGAATACTTAGGCCAACATGAAATTTATGGTTGGTAATAAAACATCAATTCCAAAGGCATAAAATTATAGACATAACTCGATCTTATGTATGAAAATTCAGTTACAAAACCAATTTAACAGATAAACCAATGCGCATTAAATGAATCTGTTTATTCAGTGGGATCTCAAAACATTTAAGTAACCAATAAATATCATTTATCCAAAAATTGCATAATTCAAAACATGTTAGGACTTTTCCTAGACTTTAGTGCAACGTTCCCCATAGTCAAACAACAGTCTGGTCAGCATCATGGTCCAAGTACCTAGAGGAAATCCACAATGGAAAGAATGAGTCATGAAACTCAGTAAGGGGCCCAAACTCGGGGTTCAACATGTAAACAATAAAAAAGGCATAAAATACATAACAAATCTAATAAAAAAAATACATAACAAATCAAGATGGCAAGTTCCCTTTAGAACATCTCGGCCTAACATATCTAATAAAAAAATAAAACCGTACATACAAGTACACTCATAACATGATCATATATCAAATAGCATGGAAACACATCAGCCATCACATTATCAAACAAGCTTAATCAATATGCATACATGTTATTACCCCACAAACTACAAAAATATGTGAGGTCCTTACCTAGTCGAATCCTCACTTGAGCTTTTTGGCCCCAATTCCATCAATCGACAAAGACTGGTACTCAAATATGACCCTATTGAATGAATGAGTTAAAACTAACACCTAAGACCATTAAAAACGAACTCATGACGTCGCAATTATCAAAATGAATTAAACTTCAAAACACGGGTTTTCGGGTCTCATGACTCGTTCAACTCGGTTGACCTGTCAAATTGTGTCAAATCTAGTCAGCAGCTTACATTTCAATAACACAAGGTTAAAACATAATTAAACAATGCCAATCAAGGATTAAAAATGTCATTTTATTAAGGAGGTCAATACTTTACAAAGCTTGGTCAATAGTGGGCAACAAGGCAAGGTTGGTCAAACATTCAAGAGCAGAGAGTCCAACATGGATTTTAACAAAGTAAAGTTCAAACATGAATTTTCACAACAATGGCGTATCACTGTTAAACAAATCCATCCATCGAGGTTTAAGCACTTTAGAGGTTCAATTAAACATGGGGTTTAAACAATTAATTGATTCATCTTTCAAGTTTAACCTCACTGAAACATAAAGTTCCAACATTAGATCCTCTCAATATTAACCTTGGTGTTTGCGACCCAACCTCAACAATGACATTTCAAACCTACTGATTTCTTGGCTAAAAATCTATAAATAAATTTATAAACTAACACAATGTGGTTTCCAAATCTCAACTAATCAATACATAAAACCCATAAAAGACAGGGGACTACACAACAAGGGTGTTAAGCAGAACTCATACTGGGACGGCGAATCAATGCTCACAGCGAGATAGCAGCGATCAGACACATCCCATCACTGAAGATCGAAGCCCTGATCCGCAACGAGCAACCAACATAGGTCTCCCTCATGTCGCGCTTGACCTACTACGAAAGACAATGGGTTAGGCTCCCTCACGTGATGCAGGACGCGAGCGAACAACGCCAGCACACTTACAGCTTCTGACACAACGTACGGCTCAACGGAGATGATGGTAGAAATTTACATCTCCCCCCTGAATGCACGAACGAAGAAGAATAATAAGGGAAAATGGGGAGGGTTGCGATGCTGAGATCGAGAGAGGGGAGAGAAAATTAATTTTCTTTTATTATTTATTTTCGTTTAATATAAATAGGTCAAATCAAGTGAAGTTGACATTGAGTGGGGTTGGAGAAGTGCTAAAACTTCAATTAAGCTTTTCATGAATGGTTGCTACAAATTAAGATTTATAAAAGCAATAATTAATAATATTAATATTGATTCAATAAACTCAATTAATTCCACTTAATTAATATGATATCCTTTAAATAAAACCTTGATCTAATTAAGCCTATAATTTCATTTTAAAGGTTGGGGAAAAATGAGGTGGTTACATTAAGCCAAGGTCCATAACCCAAACTACCTCCAATTGATCTGTCCAATCAGACTACAAGCAAAGCAGAATTCAAGTTGTTCATGTCCATAACCAGCGAGTCAACTAAAGCAAATTAGAAAACTCACCGCAAAAAACTACTCCCAATCGGAGAGACTAATACTCCGACAAAATAGAGCTTTTTTTTTTTTTTGTATCTTGTGAAATTATGTTAAAAATTAGAACAAAAGCCCAACTGATAAACAATTTAAGTACAAATAAAAAGCTCAAACTGTACAAAAAGTAAACAGCCCACTTATCTCTTTGATCTAGGTTTGGTTTTCTGACTAACTGAACCAGTTTTAAAATAAACCAAAATGAAACCGACGGCTGAGATTCATCATGTACAAAGATTTTGAATGGCTAAGATGATGCCATCCGTTGAATTCACCTTGTCGGTTTTGTTGGCTTTTTGGCCCTTAATCCGAAATTAAATAATTTTAATTAATTGATGTTTTGATGATAACAAACCTGATCTTAATTATTAACAATTTTGATGCTTGAAGATGTCTATAGTGTAGTGCTCGAAACAAGGATTCCAACGCAATTTGAATTACTCAAATCGGAGTTGAAATGAAGAAGTTATGATCAAAACAAGTTTGAACCAGAAATATTCGTGACGATGACGTGGTGGCTGAGCCGGCATCGAAGACCAGTTAGGGAGTGTCAAGTAGAGTTTTGGATCAATGTTAAATGTTTTTTTTTAATTACAATAAAAAGAGAATTAAAAAAAAGTTCCTTTGAAGAAAAAAAAAAAAAAAAAAACTACCCAGCTGTAATAATAATAATAATAATTATTATTATTATTATTGTTATTATTATTATTATTATTATATTAATATTTATAATAATTACTTTTTAGTTTTTTTTAAAAAAAAGAAACTTCTAATCTCAACCATTTATTTTAAACTTTTTTGCATCTAATGGTCTAAATTAAAAGCTCTTATTTTTCTATTTTTCCCTCCCTATTTAAACTCAACTTTCCTCCCAAAAATTTACACACAACTCTTATCATTCAATCCTCTTTAAATCAAAAAGTTTCCATTGTTGATCTCTCCAAA
>JBBMEG010043261.1:0-14371 GCA_037832605.1 Cyclanthera cordifolia | reverse complement strand
ATTAATCATTCTTCTCATAATCATTTTCTTAACCACAAACACAATTAATCATTATCCTCATAATCATTCCCTTTCTCATTCTCCCTCTAATTTTCATTTCTCATTCTCCCTCTAATTTTCATTCTTCTCATAATCCCTTTGCCCCAAATACACCCTAATGATTTAGAATATTTTATTTTTACAAACATAGAATTCAAGTAGAACTATAATTTCTTTCAACTTCAACGTGAGAGCAAAACAAAAGATGATAGCCAAATACCTTTCTCACAAGTTTTCTTATAAACCAATTATAAAAACACGATTTCCCCTTTTCTTTTACTAAAACAGAGAAATGGGTAAACAATAAACAAAATTAAAAGCAACAGAAGGAACCATCTGAAGTTTGAGCTGTGAAAAATTATGAGCAAAGTAAAAAGTAAGATGACGCATATCGTACCTAGGAGCAAAATGGAAGCACTCTCCCCAACCGAACTCATAAAAGCTCGTCACAAGATCATAGTATTTATTGACCTAGAAATACAGATTACAGAAACAATTTCGGTAAGCTTACGAAATTGGAGATAACAAAGAGAAAAGGAATCAACCGATTCACTTGCAGTGCAATGGAAGATTTCTTACCATGTCCGTGCAATTGGTTTCCCTCTCCTTCTTTTCGCCTCCGTAGAAGCCATGGTATTTCTCGTACCTGGTTCGTCAAAAGTAAAACCCTAAGTTAGTAGCCATTGTTGATGAGGCAAGAACTGATAATTTCGCAGTCATATGTTGAAGATGAGGGAAGAAGAGAAGCTCGTGGAATTTCAAAGAAACGGTCTTTGACTATTTAGAGTTAAATGATAGTTTATTTGATGCGATAGATTTTTAATTTTAAATTATTTAAACAATTTAGCTGCTCAAAATACTTACGTTAAAACTACATCTCAACCGTTAAGAATGGAGATTACCCGTGATCTCGTGGTTCTTAGATGTACACTTATGTTATTGAACTACTACTATTTTGATATTATGTAGGTACTTAAAAAAACGTTAAAACATTCATAAAAGTATTTGCTTGTAAAGAAAACTTAAAACGATTTTTATCCAAAATCAACTTTGTAGGGATAATTTACGAATTATTTGGTAAACTTTCGATATATTTTTGAAAGTTTTCAAAGTTCGACCGTAAATTTTACAAAAATTTAGTAGTTCTTTGAATTTCTGAACTATTGAATTTAATCCCACTATTTAGTTTAATGTTGCTGTTCTAATTAACATTTTACAATTTTTTTTGTGGATAATTAAGATATACTTTGGATTATTCAATCTTTATGCCAAAAACCACTTTACATTAAGAGTAGAGAAATAAATTAAAAAAAAAAATGACTTTATGAAATTTAGTTTCTTATAATTCCATAAAAGTATATTTTAAAATTTAAAAAATAAAAATTAATCTTTATTAATTTGATAAAACAAAAAATCATTCTTATTCTACCAATAATTAAGTATACATAGGTGAGCATAACTCTAATGACACCTTGTAGTGAGACTACCAATTCAAAATTTTCTTTCTCTCGAACAAAATAAAAAAGAAAAAAACATATAGAACTAAATTTTAAATTTCTTCAAAACATAAAGATCAAATTTATAATTTTCTCAAATATCAATTATTCGACATTAACGGGATTTTTTTAAAGACAAGTTTTATTTTAACCTCTAAAGTTTTTATTTTTTTTAATAAAGGGTAAATATAGACCATGAACGTGTTCTCATAAATTTTCAAAAGTTTAATTTTTTTAATTTACAAATTTATTTTCTTTTAGTCATGAACTTTCAAATATTCAAATTTAATTTTTCTATTTTATAATAAATCTAAAATTTGTCATTACAACAAATTTAAATTTAATATTAATCAAAATTGATTCAATAATATTAATAATTTTAATACAATCAACTAACAAAATGCGATCATATTCAAATAAAACAAATCTTAAAATTAAGAACTAAAATTGAAAAGGTTAAAAAGAACTAAAACCAAACACAATTAAAATTAAAAGTATTGAAAATTCAAATATCAAAATTAAAAAAACATTAAAATTTAGTGAAAAAATGATTTTTTTTTTTTTTTTTTTTTTTTTAATGTTTCAATTGACTTAAAATTTTCTAAACGATTATGGGTCCTCATAATGTGTAATGAGAAGAAAAGAATACATCCGTAGATTTAGAGAGAGAAAGAGAGAGAAGACGTTTCAACGGTGCAGATGACATCGGATTTTTTAATCTCTCCGCCGACGCCGGCGGCGAGATCGAACTCTCCGATCTTCAACGGCAGAAATAACTTAAGAAAAAAAGAGAGAGAAAAAAAAAAATTGCAGAGAGAAGATTTAGCTCATGAGTTGCAGAAATAAGAGCAAGATCACGGATGTGTAACAGGTTTAATTCTTATAGATACGTGGCCCAACCGAGTATTGCCACGTTTCATGTTTTTATCAAGGTAAATTATAAATTTAATTTAAGAAATTTAGAGTTTAATTTTTGAAATTTTAAATTTTAATTCGTATGATTTAGAGAAATTTACATTTATATGATTTGAAAAATTAGAATTTAGTTCATAAAATTTGATAAAATATAAAATATAGTCTCTCGTTTGTAATTGTTTGTGAATAAAATTGTAAAAATTATTTATTTTTGTGTTTAATGATGAGAGTGTGAGATCAAGAATTGATTGAACAAAATAATTAAGGCATATCATTCATACATCAAATTGTACTTCTACAATTTACGAATAACAATTCATTATTTTTTAGATTTTATCAAATCATAGAGATTTTTTTTTTTTCAAATTATAGAGACTAAATTATATATTTCTCCAAACTATATGGACTAAATTTTATATTCTTCCAAACTATAAGGACTAAAATCTAAGTTTTCAAATCATAATGACTAAACTTTAATTTTCTTTAAATCATAAGGAACTAAATTTATATTTGAATCAATTTTTGGTCTGTTTGATTTTTTTGGTTTTTTTTTTTTTAATAAAAATTGTAACATCAATAGAACCTCTTTACTTATTTTGGGATGTTTGAATTGAGATTTTAAAAGTATTTAGAATTATTATTTAAAATGAGATTTTATTTTGAGTATTTAAAAATAATGATTATAATCAAAAGTTTGTTTGATGTAATTTTTAAGAATTTTTAAAATTAGTATTTAGAATTAGTATTTATTTTGAATATGTAGAAGTAATGATTACAGCTAAAAAACTCGTTTGAATGTAGTTTTTTTAGGAGTATTTACTAATAGTAATTTTGAAATACTCACTAAAAACTACTACCAAATACTCCGAAGGTGCTTGTTCAATCATACACTTTTAAATATCTAATTTTAATATTTTAATATATAAATTTATTTATTTTGATTTTTTAAGTTTTACATTTTTTTTTAACTGTCTAATGTTCAATTTTAGTCCATAAACTTTTAAAATAAATTAAAATTGGTGATTATTAAATTTTATTTAGTTAATTTTCCACTGAAAATATACCATACTTCTTTTATAAATTTTAATAAAATTTGTTTACATATTTTCTTTACTTTGTATTAAAATTATTAACATTGTTGAAGTACTTTCAATAAACTTCAAATTTATTAATCAAATTTTTATTTTTATTTTAGAGATCACTATTGTCCGTTGAGCATAGCTTTAACATCATTTAATATAACTAATTAATTATAATTGAAAATTTAAAATATCAAACAAACAAAGGTAATAAAAATATATTATTTAGATATTTGAAGTTTTGAGTGAAGTTTTTATTTAATTCTTTAAGTTTCAAAATCAAAACATTTTTAGTTACCACGTTTCAATAATGTTCAAAGTTAGTAATCAAGATAAAAACAATTGTTAGTATGAAATGTTAACCAGATCCTAAGTTCGAAACCTATCTGTGACATTAATTAGTAAAATATAAAAGACTAAAATTTTTAGTTTTATCCTTCGAAAACTTAGGTCTTTACAATTTGGGATTCTACAAGGGATATTTGGTCTTTTGACATTGGCTATTACACAACTCATTAGAGCATGGGTCATCGAACCCCTTATGTGCATTAAATTAGTATTATTGATGTATGCTCTTATACATGTTCATGTAGATCTCATAGTGGGATCCTTACTGTCTCTAACGACTCACCCTTTTCTTTTATAAGTTTTTCACAAGTACTCACACGTTCTACCAAGATGGTTTAGCCGGAGCTGATGTGACCATGAGCTATATTGCATTTGAGTTAAGATACTTTAATGTTTATTTGATTTATTCCTTCTACACGAAATATTTATCTGAGACATGTCTGACAATTATTATTTTTTCACTATGCTTTAAGTTTCAAGGATACTCTACGAAAGTATTTTTAACTCTTTGAATTGCTTTCAATTTTTAATAAATTGAGATAATAATCAATATGTTTCTATTATGTCATTTTGTAAGATCACGCATCTAAGGTCGATGATCTAAGTTAGACTCCATGTTGGGTGGAATCCTCAAAGTTGGTCCTAAGAAGTTGTATGATGAAACTTTATAACATGATATTATAAATTGTAATTATCACCAATTGATTTGAAGTACTTGAACTTTTTGAAAGATTTCCCTTTTTATGATATTTGTACAACAATAAATCATGGGCCCCCAAAGTTTAGTTGCTAGATTTGTATAGGGAGAGATAGCAAAAATAAAAATAGTGATCATGGTTCCATTTATGCAAATGACATTAATTATTAACTAAAGTTGTGGAACTAATGAAGGCATATGGTCCCCATAATCATGTGACAATGTACTTGCCCTATCCTACCATTTAATATCCAATATTTCATTTGAATCACGGAGGGATGATTTGATTGAGATTTTGAGAGTATTTAGAATGAAGATTTATTATTTTGAGTATTTAGAAGTAATGATTGCAGTCAAATAATTGTTTGGATGTAGTTTTTAAGAGTATTTTAAATTAGTATTTAGAATGATGATTTATTTTGAGTGTTGAAAAGTAATGATTGCAATTAAACTTCCGTTTGAATGTAGTTTTTTAGAGTGCTTAGTCTTTCTAAAACACACTAATTTCCAAATAAGTATTTTATATTTTTAAATCACTTCATTTTCTCGTCTTCCTCCACTTCCTCTTCTCAACTCCAAAATGATTAATATTTTGCCCACTATCAATGAAGGGGGAGAATGGAAAGGAGATGGTTCTCGGTGTTTGACTCACCGAGAATCATTCCTCTCGTAATCACGTTTTCCCAAAATCATCTTTTTATTTTTCTTCTAATTACATTTTATTCTTCTTTAACACTTTTTTTATTGTCTCTATAACTATATTTTACTTACATTGTATTCGTTATTTTATTTTTCTCTTTATCATTCTCTTCGCCTCAAACACAAAATTATTCAATTAACTACAAACACAATTAATCATTCTCTTTTTCATTTCTTTTCTAATTTTCATTTCTCGCGTAATCATTTTCATTCCCTTTGTCCAAACACACTCTAAAATTTTATAAGCAACAAAATTAAAGAGTGTACAACATGTTTACCATTAATCCAATTTTATAATTTAACCATTTTTATTTCATAAAAAAACTAATTTTACCCTTCTTTTTTTTTTTAAGTAGCTTAGTTTTTCTTTTCCTATTTTTATATTAGTTCAATTTCAATGTTTGTGAACTAAAAAAAGCTTTCAATGCAACGAAATAATAGTTCAATATGTCTGTGAACAAGGAATCATGGATTATAATGCTTTTAATTATTGTTGAATATGAAAAAAAAAAACTTCATTTTCATATTTAATTTAAATTTAAATTTTGAACTATGTTCTACCAAACGTAATATTGTAGGAATAAGGAAGTGTTTTTTTTTTTTTTTTTTTTTTGGAAAAAGGATATACAAAAGTATGTTTCTACAATAGTTTTAATTTTCCAATAAAATAAAAAATAAAGTCAGGCGGTACAACGGTCGAAAATTTGGATTTTCGCTGTGTGCTCTTCTCAAAGTTTTGCGACATTAATTTATAGGCATATCTCATGTCTTCATTCCTTTGATGTATCCCAATGTTAAAAAATACAAATGCAATTTTGAAAAAAAAAATATTATGAAGAAAATAATTTTTCAGTGGTCAAAACACCAAGAATCCTCTCGGATAATACATATATAATAATTTTATTTGTTGCATTTTTAGTCCCTAAACTTTCAAATATCTAATATTTTAATCTTTAAATTATCAAATTAAGTTTTAAAATAGTCCTTATATTAACCCTAAAATTGATAAGGATGATAGCCCTGTACTCATGACTTTGCTTTTTGGCTTCACCAAAAGGCCTCATGTCAATGGGAATGGTTGTCATCATCTTGTATACTCATGTTCTTCCCCTCTTCTAATCAATGTGGGACACTTTGTGCTCCAACGTTGCTTGATTTTACAAAGCTAGAGGTTCTAATTCTATGATTCCTGTAAAATCTCACAAATATGAAAAACCCAACACTTGATCACAATCAAGAGTTAAGTTAGAATGAATCTCACTTAGAACCTATGATGGTCACTCTTAGATCCTAATTAGACAACTCACACTTCATAATTAGTTTGATCAAAGACTAATCCAAATTGATTTTTACATTCAAACCTAAAACAAGATTTTTTTTTTTTTTTTTTTTTTTTAAACAGCAAAATGGGTCAAGAAACTCAAGTTTTGATATCAATTTTTTTTTGTCCAAAATGAAATATTACATGCGCCAAAAATTTCGTGCATGAATTGGAATACAAAATAATTAAAAAAACTATTAAATGCACTTTGTGAGAAATAATACCTATGAAGCCAAAAGTCAATTGTATATCTACTTAAATTATAGACAAAAGGGTAGACAAGCTTTAAATACATATAACAAACTCTTCTAAGAGATTTTTAGCAATTATGAGCATGTTTGACAAAATTTAAATTTAAAAAGTACCAAAATAAGAAATCTGGAAAAAGAAGTAATTTAAAATTCTGCAATGTAATCTAAAATCTCTAAAAATATTCGTGTTCTTACTTCTTGTATTTGATCCTTCATCAGAATAAAATAAGTCATTGGTTGGATTCGTATCACTTTGTTTTCATCCCAACAAAATTTTTGTTGAACCATAGGTAAAATGAGATTGAAGAAAAAAATCCCACTCCTAAAGTTATATCTTCTCCCTCCATTTAATCTCCCATCTTCCTTATTCGTCTCGACATTTAAAAAACAAAAAATCTTGTCAAAACGAGCATAATTCAGCTGACATTAGAGATGCACTAGCATCCGCTCGATTTGTGGTTCAAGTTCTTCCACCCAATATTTCTTCAACCTTCTTCTTTCTCTAAACATTACCTGTTTATTTAAAGGGAAGATAAAACATATATAGAGAATTTAAATGAATACACGGTTAGATTTCAAAAACCCCAAATGATTATCAAACATGGCCTAAATTCTTCAAAACGGTCATCTATTCTTCCTTCTCGATTCCAAATTGGCCTAAACTAAATTTCTCTAAATCATCGTCATTGCTAGAAGAATGGAGAGCAATGACAATGATTTTAGGCAAATTTTGGATCGAATTTGTCGTTGGATTTTGAAGAGTTCACAGAATAACAATTTGAAGGCTCTTTATTCTTTGTAACTTAGGAGGAGGAATGCGTAAAAATGAAGGACAAAGAAATATATAAGTCTAAGGAGAGTGAAAAAACCTGTCATCATTAATTTTAATTTCATTTTAACTAATGTTAGAATAATGATTATTTGTTAAAGATTAAAATTGGATATTTAAAAGTTCAAAGAATATAAAATTTAGTCTCGTGTCCTTCGATTAACACTAATGCCTCTTAGCGCACAACTGCTCTTGTTGGCACTTAGAATAACTTTGGATGTGTGGATAATGCTTTTTTTTAAACCAATTACTTGCCTCACATTCTCTATCATTAAACACATAAATAACTAATTTTTAGATATTTTATTCACCAATAATTACGAACAATATAAATTATTTTTTAGATTTTCAAAACTCGGGAATTAAATTCTAATTTTTCAAAAGAGACTAAATTGTTTATTTCTCTGAATTATAAAGATTAAAGTATAGATTTTTAATTTATATAAATCAAACCCTAGCTTTCTTTAAACCATAGAAACCAATTTTATTATTTACAATTGATATATATATAATAAAAATACTATTTTAGACCCAAAATTACAATTTCATAGACTAAATAAAACTTGTATTTGTTCTTTTTTTAGGTTAATAAAAAAACTTGTAATTTAAACTATATATATATATATATATATATATATATTAATTAATTAATTAATTAATATATATATAAATATTATTTATTTTTTTTTAATCCTGCAAAGACTCCAAGTAAACTGATAATAATGTTCAAACAAAATTGATCTCTAAATAGTGAGAATATATCATGAAATCTTAAAATTCCTTCTCCATTACTAGAGAGGAATACATTACATTATAACATATTGAAGATCAACATTCAAACTAAGATCATGGATAGTAATGACATAAGCCACAAGAAAACCAGTAAAATCTTCCTGAGAAAAGAGAACTGCAAATATTTGAAGAACATACAACTAGCCTCATCAAAGGTTTTAATTACAAAAAAAAAGGAGTATATATCAAGCAGCCGTTGCATCGTCTAAATCTTTACGAACGAGTACTTGACCCCCGAACCAAGGGCAGATGCTAATACACAGGAACGACACGGACGTCGTCAAGCACGGGGCCACAGAGGGATCCATAGTCATCGGTTCGAGTGTGGTAGTAAGAACTGTAGAATGTGATTCTGGTCCTAAGTGAGATTGCTTTGAACTTGAGAATGGCACTTTTGTAAAGGCCTTTTCCTTGAGATTGGAAGGGAACTTTGAGAGTGGCTTGCGCAGCAAATGCTTCCACCATCATTGATCCGTGGCATCCATTCTTGGCATCGCCGACTTTGAACGTTAGAGAGTAGAATTGGTTGGGGGTGGTTCTGATGATTTGGGCAACCGCGCTTTCTCTCCCTGCAACAAGCTCGATGGCTGCGAGTCCAACGGGAACATTGAAATGATTTGAATCAATGAACTTTACAGCTTTGAGGGACTCTATGATCCAACCAGGAAGGGGAGATGTAAGATCCTCCTGCCTTGGAGGAAGAAGAACTCCATTCGTGGAGTTTACCAATCGATGAGGACCGACCTCAAAGCTCGGGTTCCTGACCAAGTTACCTGCAAGAAAAATGGTAAACAAATATCAAGACTTGGGCAAAGAACCAAATCCACAAGATTTTTCTCTTAATTTGCATACACCTCGACTACTCTCACGGGATATACCACTATAACATTTGGATGTCAAGAAAATCTATAAGAAATTAATTCCTAAGTAGGAACCACTGTAAAATAAATCCAAAACCTTTTGGTTTCTTATTGTCATTTTAACCACAAAGGCGATTCTTGGTGGTGGAACATTTCTCAAGTACAAGAAACCACAAATATCTACCATGACTAGACACTAGTAGGTTTGGGCCTTAGGAGTATTAAGAATATATTATGGGCATGGGTGCAATTAGTTAAAAGGGGTAATTACATATTATGGTTATAAATAGAAAGGTTTAGTAAGTGATAAGATCATCTTGGAATTGTATGAGAATTAGGACTTGAGAGTTCTCCAGAGCTAGGAAGGGTCCAAGTATCTCGAATTACTTGGTTATCTTGTATGTTCGTTATGATTTTTTCATAATAGATCCGAGTTCTATCAGACTCACATTTCTGAAATAGTTGAGAAGAACATAATCAAATAACCTAAGTGTATAGATCTCAAAACAGTCGACAAACATCGAGGAATGGGGCGTGTCTTTACCTCTTGTCGGCAATGGACGAACGAGCTCTTTGATGGCAACAGCATCCAACAGAGGTCCACAAGCAGGATCTTCCTGAACTCCAGGATTGTAGAATGTCACCTTAACGGAATCTGCAAGAGCTACAAATCCAAAAGCATAGACATCGCCTCCATCGCTGCTGTACAAAGTTTGCAGAGGCAAACTTCCATTTTGGGGAGGCACCATCACAGTCAAAACTTCATCCTGTGCACAAGTTCTTGAAGCTCCAAATGTAAGAGCATAAAGAGACCCTTTTTTCACTTGAATTATCTGAGAGATCGAAGCTTCGTTGCCGAGCCTCACGGCATGGACACCGTGAGCGACAGGGAAAAACATTCCTCCGGGTTGAGGCCCACCCGAGATGTACTCAACCAAGCCATTGATTTCCCAGCTGGGCAGAGAGCCTTTTCCCACAATTACTGTTTTCTTTAAGTTGGTTCGGGCAGGTGGTTCCTCAAAGTTACCGTTAGCTAGAAGTCCTGTATGAGAAAAGAAACAGAACTCAATATTCAGAAATGACAAATACAA
Organism: Cyclanthera cordifolia; assembly: GCA_037832605.1. Classification (NCBI taxonomy): domain Eukaryota; kingdom Viridiplantae; phylum Streptophyta; class Magnoliopsida; order Cucurbitales; family Cucurbitaceae; genus Cyclanthera; species Cyclanthera cordifolia. The sequence continues at coordinate 3,954 of JBBMEG010043261.1, read as the reverse complement.
ACAATACACATTGCTATCTATTCATCTCAGCTCGTCGACATATCGTCCTTACTTATCTTACATACACATATATAATTATTTTTAGTTCAGATTGAATATGATTGAACGAGCCAAATTTAGGTTAAACCACGAACTAACGAAACCCAAGGTACTGAGGCTACTCGAGTTGTCTGTTTTTTGTACACACCTAATATATAGCCCTATTTATTGTTGTTGAATAAAACAACACTAGGGTCCAATAACTCAAACTCATAACCTTCCGGTTACCAAGTCATACATCATGCTAGTTTAGCTCAGCTCATTGGCATAATGTCCTTACTCATAAATCATAGATCTTTCTCTCTGTTAACCAAATCACAATCACACAGCAATAACCAAGTTCAAAGCTACATAGGAGTGAAAAAGAACAAACTCTAGAACTAGCAGATCTAAAGGGAAGGAGCTCCCTAGTAAGCAGAATGAATTTGAACAAAGTAGGAACTCAAAAATGACAGTTGCAGCAGCAAACCCAGCACAAAATGTTCACTAGAGGTAACCAAAAACCAAAATTTCTACAGTACATCTAACAAAGAAAAATCCAAAACAGTACCAACAACAAAACAAACAAATCATTTGGAAAAAAAAAAAGGAACACCCAGAAGAAAATATCAGTTCATCTAGCAGTACAATGCAAGAAATATCATCACAAACAGCTAAACAACAAAGAAAGCACAAAATTAGGCAAAAGGGTTTTCGAAAATGAGCATTATACCTTCCAAAATCGGCCCAGCAAGAGCCGAAGAAGCTAAAATCAACAAGAATGCGAGCAATGGCAGTGTTGAGAAATGGGGAGAAGCCATTTTTGGGGTTGAGAGAGAAAATGGGGAGAAGGGTTTGAATGGATGAGAGATAAAATGGGGATTTGGAGAATGGATTTATAGAGAGATGAGAGCGATTAAAGCAGGACAAAGCGAGGAAAGAGAATGAAATTATCTGTAGAAATGCGCGTATAGTGAGGTTTTAATTGAATGCAACACTGAAAATTTGAAGTTAGAATTGGAAAAAAAATGAAACATTGCTTGCGAGTTTGTCTGCTTGCTTCCAATTCTACACCGATTTTTTCTCCATAATTCATGGGCTTAGATGAAGGTGGCAACCTTGTCAATTCACATATCTTCTCTAAGTAAACAAATATACATATAAAATCTAATTTTAATTAAATGTTTGTTTCATTTAAGTTTTTTAATTAAAAAAAAAAAAGTTGAATTTAAGATTTATTTTGTTTTAGTTTATGAATTTTAATTTTTTTTAGAACAATTTTATTAAAAAAATAAAATTGATCACTATAAACAAAAAATTAAAGTCAATACAAATGAGAATGGAAAGGACAAATTGTCATTGTATTTTAAAATTTCCTAAAATAAGAATTTGTTTAAAAACAAAATAAATTAAAATAATTAATTTTATTTATTTATTTTTAAGTGTAGGGATCCAAACAAAATTATAGGATTTTTGAAATCTTCCCGACTAAAATAGATCAAATTTCAAAGTTTAAATACTAAATTAGACTATTGAATCTTCATGAATCAAAACGAAACGAATATCAAAGTTCATAGATTAAAATAATATTTTACCCAAAAAATAATAATAATAATAATAATAAAGTATTGGTGGGAAAATTATTATTTGTCTGAGGATAATAATGATAAAGAAATAGTTATATGTATTTGAAGCATAAAAAGTGATTATAAAATAAATATTTTACAATCATTTATAGATTTAAATTCATGATCTTTGATGAATATTAATTAATATCGTTGAATTACTGCTCGTGCTAATAATCATTACATATATTTATAATACGAAAATGATTATGAACAAAGAGGATGAATAGTAAGTATAAATGGTTGATTTAATAGACTATATGCATAAGTATTTAATTTTTTATTTTTTTAATTCTTATAATGAAAATGCTATTGTAGGGTAATTCATGAATATTTTATTTTAAAAAATAATAATAAAATTTTCCAACAAAATAAAATATTTGAAATAATTGGTAGCTTCTCTCTCTTCCATTTAAAGTTTTAATTTATTTGTCATTAATGGCTTCGGTTGAGGAGGCAAGTAATTAACTAAATAAAAGTGGCTGAAATTAATTATCCTTTTTCTTCTTTATCTCCGAAATTAATTAAACTGGTAAATAATAGTTTTGAGGTATTATTTGAAGGTATGTCAGATGCTGTCTAGTAATGTAATTTAATTTAATTTAATAAATGGAAAAAAATCACACTATTCATAAATACTAGGAAATTTCCATCCCTCTTCACCAACATATAATAATACTATTAATTCACAACTGGTTGCTAAGTTATTTAATTTTTATTAAAAATGTATACAATTATTTGGCAAAAAAAAAAAAAAATATATATATATATATATATATATATATTATTTTTTTTTTTTTATCACAAACACCGATGATGTGTTTGATTTTGGTAGAAAAGAGTGAGCGGAGAGGAGAGGAAAAAGTTAACGATAATATGAAGTAATTGTTTATTTCTTTGAAAATTAATGTTAGTAATTATTTGTTTAAAATTTAGTATTATCAGTGGTTAAGTGATAGTTTCGTATGAAATTTAACGTTTTGATTTGATAAAAGGTTTGATGAATGATTAATAATGATTGTGTTATTATCAAAACCAATAGTTTTTGAGAGATAGTGATTCACTACTCATTTTTTACCAAAAATAAATTACATAGCTAATGAGAAAATAAACAATATATTTGGTAATTGTTGAGATATGTAATTATGATATCTCGCAATTACTTTGTCGAGATTTACATGTTCTGTCAGCAAGTCTTTGACTCCACGGGTGTAGTGTCTGATGAGTGCTCGGGGGAAACGTGTCTACGAACTCTCTACGAATTATATAATTTGGCCAATGTTTTTGTTTTGAGTTTTTATGTATATCTCCAAAATAATAATAATAATAATAATAATAAATTATCTTGAAACCTAATTTATTTATCTATTGATTGACTAATATTTGTCATTGTATATTATTGAGTCTTTAAAAAAAATCATAATAATAGTAATTATTATTATGATTATTATTATTTTAGAATTATGTCATTGTAATTAATAGGCAAAACATTTGAGAACCTAATTTTGGTAAGGTGCATGCTTCTAAATCTCATGGAATTAGATTCTCCCATGTGAAATGGAGATCTACCTCAACTTAAATATTTGGTTATTATTATTGTTATTATTATTATTTGGATACTTGTCCATTTTTTGACATAATCTACCCAAATTTATATGACTAGCTAAATTATTAAAAAAAAAAAAAAAAAATTGAGTTGTACAACGATCAAAGGTTGAGGACTCGAGTCCATGACGAGGATCATTAAGCCTAAATTAATAATGTTGAGCTAAATTATAAAATAGTCATTAAACTTTATCATTTATTTTAAAAATATTTATGCAATTTTAAATTTTGATTTTTTTTTTGTGTTATATGTTACAATATTTACGATCGAAAAAGTTGGTGACTCGTAGTTATATTGTTTGGTAATAATTCAGTTCAACTCATTGACATAAGTTCGATCATGAAAATCAGTAGAAACATAATTTAGAAATCATAAATCTCAATTAATGTGACCGCCTCTCGAATACTTTTCACCGGACGATTGTATTTTGGGTTTATGAGAGAGAAGAAAAAGTGGATATATGAATTACTTGTTTGGACATTGATGTTTTAGATCAGTGTACACATGTTGTAAAAACTTTTTTTGATATTTGTGATTAAGAGATAAAATATTTATTTTACATAAAATTTGATATAAAGTTCGATTTGATTTTCCTCCTCCCGGCTAAATCCAATCACCCTCAAACAAGTTGGATTGAGCTGTTACAAATGTTGATAAGAAACATTATTTTATGTTACTTTTTCCCTTAAAACTACATCATATATA
>JBBMEG010043241.1:0-18616 GCA_037832605.1 Cyclanthera cordifolia | reverse complement strand
ACACACGCTCAATTTCTCATTTCTTGTTAGTGTGTAACATGCTGGAGGCAAGAATATTCTTTTCTCTCCCATTTTTAACCTATCTTTTATTTTTCCAAGAATATCAAATAGGGTTCCAATAATATTAGAACAAACATTCTTCTCGATGTGCATGACATCTAAAAAAAATGATTTGCATGTTGTTCTTTTCTACGTCCTTTACCATGAGTAAATTGAATAGTATTTAGTTCTGTAAGAATCTCTTCCCCGCTTAACGGTTCAGGAGCTACTCCGAATTCTTGTTCCTCATTAAAAGCTTTCTTTTGTCATCTATATGGTGCCCAATAGGTAGATATCTTCGATGCTCAAGGTATGCCATTTTTTTTCCTAAATAAGTAGATGTTGTTTTATCTCCACATATCAGACATGCATGATACCTTTTTACAGTACACCCACACAAATTACCGCATGCAGGGAAATCATTAATGGTCCATAACAAAATAGCTTTCAAAGTGAAACGTTGTTGATAGTGTGCATCAAAACATTCAATACCTCTATTCCATAACATTTTCAGATTGTTAACTAATGGTGCTAAATAGACATCTATGTCATTTCCTGGTTGTTTGGGCCAAGAAATCGATGCATTTAACATCAAATATTTACGCTTTATGCACATCCATGGAGGTAGATCATAAGTCACCAACATCACTGGTTAGCAACTATATCTAGTATTTTATTCTCCGTGTGGATTTACACCATATGTTGATGAGGCTAGACGAAGATTCCTCGATTCTAAATTAAATTCGGGCCATCTTTCGTCTATTTGTTTCTATGAGAGTGTATCGGCTAGATGTCTTATATTTCCATCGACCTACTGGTTAGTAGCATGCCACATCAATAATTTTGAAGTTTTTTTACTTCGAAACATTCGTTTAAATCTTGGAATGAGAGAGAAATACCACATGACTTTGGAATATTTTTACCCCTTACTTGCACATTCTTCCAAACTTTCCATCTTGATGTTTCACATGTAGGACACAATTCAGCATTAGCGAGTTCTTTTCGATACAAACAAAAGTCATTGATGCAGACATGAATCTTTTCATAATTTATTCCTAATGTATTTAAAATCTTCTTGGCATAATAGGTAGATATCAGAATTTCATTAGGACAAGGCAATAGAATTTCAATAGTTCTAACAACTCTGTGAAACTCTTATCTCCCCATCCAAACATTGCTTTCAAATTATAAAGCTTAATCAATGCAGATATCTTAGTAAAATTATTACAATTTGGATATAATGGTTTCTTGACATCCTCTAATGATTGCTCAAATATTGGCAATTTGTCATTAAATAATCATGTGCAACCTCAAACATTCGTATTTGGTCATCCAAATCCCCATCTATAATTTGATCGATTGGAACACTTTCAATATTGCTCATTTTCCTCGATATAGATTCTCAATGCTAAGTCCATGTGTCATAATTTGATCAATACCATTACAAAGAAATGATCTCTTACTACATTCACATTTTGGTACTTGGCCTTCACACATTTCAAACATGGACAAAAAATAACATTTGACCCTTCGGAATGCCGTAACACATTTTCTATAAAAGTCTCAACTCTTAAACTATATTCTTTTGACATTCGATCCTTAAGTATCCACAACTTATCCATATCTCAACTAAAATTATACCTACACACAAGGTAAAAATCTAAACACAATTTTTTAAGGCACTACTTTTAAAGATATTTCGTACATATACGTTTTATAGTTCAGATCCAAGATATAAAAGAGAAATGATCAAAACTACATCATGCTACCATTCAAAAAAATAGTCATTAATTATAATAGAAATTTAGCATACAAAATAAATAAAATTATTTAAAATATATAAAATAAATAAAACTATTTAAAACATATCAACAAACTCACAAAAAATTTCCTAAAAAAATGCATTTGTATCTTTGAATTGTAGGAGGTGGAAGAGAAGTGCCCCGGATCCGTTCAACAAGTTGTAAAAAGAGAAAAGAAGAAGCTTTTTAGAAGAGAGGATAAAAGAAATGGAGAAATGTGGGTTTTTTTAGATTTGAAAGAAAGAAAAGAAAGATTTGAGATGAAAATGAGAAAGAAAAGAAAAAATGTGGGTTTATGATGAATAAGATGAGAAATAGGAAGAGTTTTTGAGGTTTTGAGATGAAGAAGTTAAATAATGGTGATTTGCGAGAGCGTTTGAAGATGAAGAAGAAGATGATGAGGGTTTGGGAAATAGGGGTCTTGGTCGCGGGAAAGGTTAAAAGAGAGGGAAGAAGAAGAAGAGGGCGTTTTTGGGAAGAAGAAGAAGAAGAAGATTCAGTTGCGGGTAAAGAGAAAAGAGAGGGAAAAATAAGAAGAAAATGACGTTTTTGGGAAGAAGAAGAAGATCTTGAGGCCGTGGGGTAAGGGGAGAAAAGATAAGGAAGAAGAAAGAAGAGAAAAAAATGAAACTGATGGTTTCGGCGCTGAAGAAATTAGAAGAGAAAAAAGTCGGAATAGGTTGTCGGTCGAACCGACACCGATTGTCTCTTTTGGGGGCCAGTTTAAATTTTTGGTGTCAGCACATATGGTGTCGGTATGACCTACATCAAAAGTAACAATTATTAAATTTGTGGTGTCGGTCACAATTGGTGTCGGTCTAACCATCACCAATTGTCTAGACAAATACCAATTTACCGACACCAAAAGAGACCGACACCTTATATTCTTGTTTTTAAATTTAATTCGGATTACCAGTCACCCTCTTTTGTTGTAGTGATTGTGAGTGTTGAACAATCCATGTTGGCTAAGTTGACCCATTCTTGTTGACTGTTTGACTTTTACCCATTTTGACTATTTAACCACTTTTGTAAGCATGACCCTTGTCTATTTTGAACCCTTGAATAAATTTGACCATTATTGATCGAGTTTGACCAAGCCACGTGTCTTAGACCCTAATTTCTCAATTTGGTCCTATTTGGTAAGTTCGACGGTTTGAAATCATTTTTCGCAATCTAAGCTGTTTATTTTAACATGTTAATGTATTAGGACCCCATTCGTCAATTGGATTACAGTAATCGTTGAACTTAGAGCTCGAGAGCTCTTTGATGATTTTGGCCAAAAGAACTTTTAGCCTGTATTCGTGCTCAGTGGTTAATGAACATATATATGTATTACCTAGCTTGTATGATCTGTTTATAATGCCTTATATGATATATTTACAATAATTTGTAAAGCTATTTATAATAACTTGTATGATCTGTTTAGAATGATTTGTATCATCTATTGATAATGACTAGTACGATCAGGTTATAATGACTTGTAAGCCATGTATAGATGCTCAATTCTTGTATTTACTTTATGTGCTGGCATGTATTGTCGTTGTGTTATCATACTTTTATCTGATGATGCTTCTGTAATGTTGATGTATGTAAAGTCGAGATGTTCCTTAGTGAACTAGCTTAACATTAACGTCTCACTAGTGACTTATTGATCTAGCGTTCCATGGAGAACCTGAAAGTAATTCCCTATTAGGTAATCGTGCATGATCATGTTACACAAGAAACCATTGATTCATTTGATATTGTTATCTCGACAAGGACCTTGTTTGATTTTTATACCATGTGTCAGTGCTCACGGCACATATGGCATAAACATGGATAAATAATAGAGGTTACTGATCACATACTAGACAAGTGAAGATATCATTCACATAGTAGTGTTAAAGGACAGTTGGTTAGCCCTACCTCTAGAGTTTTTCTAACTATAACCTATGTGCCTTGTTATGGTCTTGAAACTACATGGGGGATATCTTTCACTATGATGGTTGTTGGTACCAACACCTCGTGACAAGTGTTTTAGGCTTGAGGGTCATTAGGCTACTTTAGCTTGTCCAGACACTCTCCTTAGTATTGATTGTCCAATTTGTCAAAGAGGGTCACAAGACCCTAAGAGACATACATTGTGGTTTTCTAGCATTGGCCATTAGACGACTCACAAAAGCCAAGTCTGAAACTAAAGAGAACTTATGAGTTCTTGAGATAGTGTCTACTAGCACTTATCCTTAAGGTTTGAAGTTGAATGGATTTCTATTCACCTATCACACCGTAAGGTGGATGATCGAGTGATGTATTAAGGTCGTGTTCTAAATGTCAAGTAGTTTGTAAATAAAAAACAAAGTATTTAATGATGAACATTTAATGTTATATTTCAGTTATTAATAAAGGTTATTATTTTTTTTAAATTGAGCATTTAATACTCAAACATTTAATGTTATATTTCAGTTATTTAGATGTACACTTGGACAAGTATGTGAGACATAAAAATAGATCTAGTTCCAAGTTAATAACCTAAAACGTCTATAGTATATGGACTAAGGCAAGGGCGCCTAAGTTCTTGTTACACTGTTGGTGCGGTCTGCTTTGCAAAAGTTGCAAACAATCTGATCCCAGTTGTTCATGTGAAGACACGTGAGTGGGAGTGCCTAGGCAAATAAGAGTCTTCGCATAAGACGGAACCCGAAGTTTTATGATTGAGCTAGTAATTCTGTTATAGTCTCAGAATGCAACGACCAAAAATTTTCTAAAAAATTTATGGACTTAAATTAGAATTATTAATTAGTATTTAGGGAATTAATAATTAAGTGTAGTTTAAGTGAGAATATTAGATAATTTAGTTGGTAGAGCATTGTTTAATTAACTAAATTAAGCGAGGATTCTTAAATTAATGGAAAGTTATTAACTAGTTAGAGTAATTAGATAATGGATGAATATTTTAAAATCAAATGCAAGGGCAATTTCGTATTATGAAAATTGTTGAGTAAAACCTATTCCTTCCCTTCTATATATAAAAAAAACACATGAAACCTATGGTAGGCGTCGCCAAAACCATGCTTCTATTTTTCTCTTTTGATTCATTTAGCCAACATCAACACAAGGAAACAAAAGTTCTGTTTTATCTTCATCTCTTTCTTTTTCCTTTGGTTAGTGGGGATTGATAGTGGTTTTCCTTGATTGCATCGGTGGATAGTACATTGAATGGAAGTGCTACTTGTTTAATGCATCAACATTGAAGGCGTAAATTTTCTTCGTTGAACTCTTTGAAACTAAGGTTAAATTACCCAAATTTTCTTGGTGTTGGTTTCACATAATGGGGTAGTTCTTCGTATTTTTCTTTTCCAGCAAATTTTGAGACTTTTATGTTTAAAATCTTGGGTGAGTCTTAAAAGAGTTCTATTGCTGCGAGATTAATTTAGGATTCTCAATATTTAAGTAGAAAGTATTTTGTTGGCTGTGTTGGTTAGAGTTAAAGTTGAGATAGGTATTTTAGGAGTAGGCATTCAAGATTTATTGGAAACAACAACTAGCTAGAATATTTAAGATTAAAATGGTTAATTGTGATGGATTAATATTAGTTAATTGTGTGGGGGTAGGATTTCATGACCATAATGATTTATTAGTTTGGGAAAAAAAAATGAAGTGTCTAATTTAAAGTATAATTTCATGTAGCATTGATGGGTCAAGTAGAAAATTGATATCCAATATGAGGCGAGATGAATATTCAATGATAGTTAAATAATATTCTTTGGCTATGTTTATTAAAGTTTGACCAAAGCAAGTGTTATGATTAAATTGAACTTAATCTACTTAGGAATAGTGAACCTCGATCTTCTTTGACCGCCCAAAACCTTGACCAACGTTGATCGAGTCAATCGAGTTTGACCAAGTCTCAGGTCCCAAAACCCATTTTTTCGAAGTTAGGTACTCTTAGGGTAATATTGATGTCCTAAGTCCGTTTTTGGAGTCAGTTTAGAGATCGGAAGCCTAATTCGTCTGTTTTGTATGTTAAGTTTCTTAAGTTGATAAGAACCTTCTTTTGACTTGTTGGGAGCATATTCTGATCGTTCCAAGTAAGGATTTCTTACCGTTGGTTGTGTGAATCTTGTACTCTATTTGCCTTACCTTCATGTGAATATATGTTGAGATTGATTCTTGTATGCACGTATGCCTGGCTAAGCATGTAGATATTTAGGATTGTTAGATGATCTGGTTATGACAAATGTGATTTATGTTATATGTTGCTTGTGATGATATGTGATACCTGTAATTGTGCAACATGTTAGTTAGGCTACTATTATTATACAAATCATGTACGAATGATGATGATATAAATATATGTTGCTTTGTTTTAGTACTATGGCGCATGCTAATTACCGTTTAGTAGTATGGGGTGTCAAACGTGTAATTAGGATGTTAGAGGTTTGCATGTGTGCATGTTAATTACTGTATAATAGTATGAGATGCCAAACAAGTAATTAGGATGCTATATGTTTGCCTATGTGCATGTTAATTACTCTTTTAGTGGTATGGAACACCAAACATGTAATTAGGATATACATATTTGTGTGTCTGTCGTGATTGGTCACTTAGTGGTATGAGACGCCAAGTAACCTGCCATGACAGATGTTTGGTCATTGAGTCATTCCTAGATAATTCAGTTAGTTTATCATCATCTAGAGGCATTAGAGGATGAGATGGACCATGCCTCTCTCATAGTTGAAGATGAGATGTATTTGCCCTCTTCGACAGCCAAGGATGCGATGTCACATGCCGCCCTTGGCATAGCCTAGTTTCAAGCCTACTAGAGCGGGGCCCTGATCATAGTGTAAGCCTAATATGGGAGGGTCTTTAGCTTCAGGTGATGCGTGTGGACGGGCTGTCATAGTTGTTGTTGAGGGCCGACGACAGTTGTGTTCAGTGTACACCTTTCTCGAGTCTAAGTTTACACATGTGTGGACCTGAACCAGGGAAGTTTGTGTAGTATACACTGTCGAGTTTTCAATAGCATGTGGTGTATGCTTACACACTCTTGGCACTGAGTGGAAGGCTCCCTGGGATAGAGACGTTAGTACACCATTTGTTGTTGAGTTTAGAGCCATTAGTTTTGATGAGCGCACTCGGGGCCTCAAAAGAGAAGCATAAGCATGCTTCTCGAGCCATGAATGTGTTCCGTGTGCTAGCAATATTTGGGTGAGTGCATTAAGGGCCTCACAAAGGAGACATGAACATGTCTTCAGGTTGTGTAACGTATCCCATGACCCAGTAAGTGTTGCATTGTGTTTGGGATTGGTTGAGCATGTGTTTACTTGTTGGTGTAGCTGGACTGTGATAATGTACCCTGGTTGGGGATTCTTACTGGGTATATTTATGATTTTTCATTACATAAGCATGGACTATATCATGATGGCTAGTTAGAGAGGAGCTTGCAGGATCATAGGGGAAGTCGTTATGTAGTTGTTATTTTATGAGTTATTTCTTTTTATGCATGTTATTTGAATTTATAGAGTAGTCATTTCAATAATTTTTTTATTATTTGTAAATTCTGGCCAGAGGCTAATTGATTTATGATTAAATTATTTAAGACGGTTATTTGGTTTTTGAATAAACAGTTTAAGTTCATCCATATTAGTAAGGATTTCAAGCTATAACTGTTTAGAAATGTCGGGTCCTTACACACATCAACTACTTCGATAAGGATGATCGTATGCCGATGTGATCTCGATCTTGAGTATGTTATGAACTCTTGCTTTATAAAAGCATTTTTTGATGTGCATGGGTGAGACCAGCCTAACATCATTGGGTAATAAGCCTCATACGTTGAGGATTGTCGTAGTTAGTGGCTGAAATGCAATCTCACAAGAAGAAATTCACATCTTCCCTAATATTGAGGATGATATATAGTTGTTCCTTTAACAACTGTTTTCGGGGCTTCAACAAAGGGATCTCACCTCTCATTGGCTCGAGAGGACATTCGTTTATAGTTAGACTATAAACAACTTTTTCATTAGAGGAATCAGTGACGCTTAAGGAGAAAGATGAAATCACATGAGTGGAACAAATTTCTTGTCCTAGCTATGACTTACGAACAAGCTTATGAAATATCTTATGACAGATGACCGATTATATACGTAGATGCTGACTTGATCTATAATGCAAAAGAGTTCAACAAACCTTTAGTGGAATAATCTTATGTTAACGATGGGGGATTGAATCCCAAGTCGTTGTAGCTTTTAACCTATAGATCCATTGATCTCAGGCTAGCTCATACTTGTTGGTATAGTGTTTTATTTGAAAGTGAATTTGAAGAGTTTAAATTCACAAATTAATTACGTGGAATATAATTAATATAAACTTTAAGTTTAATGGTTAATCATAATTAATTAATATATTGAATATATTAATTTAATATTTATTGGATAAATAAAATAAGAAGAAATTAATTTATTGCATAAATTAATTATAAATAATTATTGAGAGATCTCATCTATTAATATGTTGAACATATTATCCTAATACTTATTAGATAATTATTAAGTTCGAGAATTATAATTAATATGTTGGACATATTAATTGGTTTAATAGTTATAGGATAATTATTAAATGGAGAATTTTAATTAATATGTTGGACATTTAATTGAATTAATAATTATTAGATAATTATTAAGGTATAGAATTAATATATCGAATATATTAATTTAAAATTTTTATTTATTTATAATATATTAGATATATTATGAAATTGGGATTATTGGATAAATATCAATTAAAAATAAATAAAACAATATGTTGGCCAAATTCGAAAATCTCTCCCTTTATTTGGGAAAGAAAATTGTTCTCCTAAGGGAGGAAGTGAAATACGAATTTTCCATTTAAATTAGAAAGATATCGTTAGATATTAGTTATTGAAATATATTGTATTTAAATATTCATTCCTCCAATATAAGTAGGTCTTCATTCTCATCCCACTAGTTTCAAAGTATCACATCTATTAGAGAGAAACCCCTCTAAAAGTTGAGCTCTCTTTTTCCTCCTAAGTAAAAGTTCTAAGCTCCCTTCTCTAAAAGGCTTCCTACCAAGCACTCAATGTAGCAAAAAAGCCATAGCTTGGAAGATTGGAGAAGGCCAATCAAGAAGACTCTACAAAATTAGTCGATCCTACTTAGTATAAAGTCCTATCAAATAAGATCAGAGGTGTCATTCAATGTGAGTAGCCTTTAATTACAACAAGAAAATCACCTAGGATTTGCATTTAGATTAATATGATTGATCAATTGATAATTAAATTGTTTAATTATGAAAAAACAAATTGTAATCACACGCTTCCGCCGCATTAATTGCATGCTCCTAGCCTCAATTCCCATCATGAGGGTCTAGGTTGAGTGTGATTTATCGGATAGTGCCCTGAAAGCCTGTATACTGGGACCTTGATTGTGAGCTCCTAGGCTTTGTTATATTTATTTGTTATCCTGTGTTTTTTAGTTTGGTGCTTGATCAATTTAGATTTGACAAGCCAAGTAGGCCGCTTCTTTGTTGAATGCAAGTGGTGCCTTAAGTGTTCTTGGAGTTGTGGAAGCAAGTTGGTAGTTCCCAATTGATTTGGTGTTTTCTCTAAGATTTGTGACCTTACTAGAGTCGTTGGTTCCAAAGTTGTTTGTTTTGCTCTTGTGTTAGTGATTTCCCATTAGACATTTGAAGAAAGTGGTGTGTTTTGTTGTTGTTAAGCTTTACTATTGAGAAAGGAAGTCTAAGTCTTCAAGACCTGTCACGGTTAGTACCTTGTGGACCAAGGTTCTAAGTTTCATGGTGAGTTCGTTTGTGTGCCTCTCGTGTTGAGAAAAGTAAAGAGCTTGTTGCACCTATGTGTGATCAAAAACATGAAACGTAGTGTTGTCTCTCTAGAAGTGGCCTTTTGAAGTTAGAGTCTAGAGACTGTGGTTGTCGCTACCTTTTGAGTAGAAGTTATTGTGTGTTGGTGGCCTTTTACTTTCACTAATGTTGATTCTCGTTAGTCTATCTTTTTGGGTTAGGAGTTGTATGGTATTCCATCTTAAAGCAGAGATGCATCATAGAAAAGACGATTATAGATGTGAGTACGTGGGTTGAGGAAGAAGAAAATGTAGTTAGAAATGGGGATGGAATCAACCAGGTTGCAAGGGTCAAAGTCCTTAATCATATATTTTGAAAAGGGAAAATTGCAGGCCATATAGACCTTGGTGGAAAAGACAGAGAGGGTGGTCGACGATCTTGGTCAAGGGAAAAGGACAAGCTTTCGGAGATGAAAAAGATCCAAAATGGCTCTACTAAAAGGTTCTTTAATCGATGGAATCTAGCCTTCTCATCCAAGGGGAAAATCAGCTGGAGGTGTCGCAGTGGCGGGAGGCTTCTTCATCATCTATTGCAAGAAGTTAGATCGAATAGTCTATCAGCTCTAATATGGACAGTAATGATCCATGTGGTGAAGGGCAAACAAGACTAGGACTTATGCATTCTTCATCACGCAAGCAATGGTCTGCATTTTTTATAATCATTTGTCTTCTACTTTTCTTATGGGCTAGATTGCAATTATTTAGTTGATGAAGGAAGTCTCATAATGTAGATAGATACGTGTTCTTTTTGTGGGTATTTTTGATCATCTATGAACACGAGTTTCATTGGATTATGGCTGGTCTCAATGTATGGATCAAATTTTTTGATTTGGTTGGGGATTTCTTCCTCGTAGTATGGTCTCCTCTTAGTGGGAGAAGTGTTATATGGTTACGTTCGATTTTTAATGAATTGTTTAGTTTCAAAAAGAAGTTGCTACCTTTTTGTGCCGGCCTTAAAATTCCTTCAAAGCAACAACATGAAACATGCTAAGAATGATCGCTAATAGATACAATATATGATAGAGTACATCAGTAATGAGATTCTTCAAATGTTCAATGTGATGAAGGATATTTCTTCAGTATATTAATCTAAACAATACCTCATGACAATTTATCATATAAAACATGCTCTTATTCCTATATCATCGTGATAAAATATGAATGGTTGAAGGGGCAGATCATAGCCTTTCAATTGTAGATAGAGATTTTGGAATATATGATGGATTGAAGATTAATTTCAAGTCCTCGATTTGAAAGAAAACAATGTATCAGTAATTATAAAGTGAAGTTGTCGCATAGCTTCTTGTCTATCATGGCTAGGTCTTTCTAGTATGCCTAAACTCTACAGAAAGAGATACTTGGAATGCTTCAAAGTTTTATTTTAACATTCTGACCAAAATGAAGTGCAATACTCAAGATAAATTTGGGATTACAAACTTCGGACTAGAGGCTCATAACTGCAGAGTAACGCTACTTTAGGTTGTTCTCGAGGCAAGCAAGGTTGGGTTGTTGCAAAATTGATCTAAAGCATAAAAAGAATCTCACGATGAAATTGAGAATTCCATGTTTTTTTTTTTTTTTTGAAATCATTCCAATATCTTTTTTATTGAATGAAATTTCAGCATTTATATAAGAGTGATTGCCTGTCAAAAATAAAAAATAATAATAAATGAGGAAAAAAAACACTAGTAGCTAAAATATAGCCAGTAACAATATGACTGAGAAAAAGCTGGCACTAGCCAAAAAAATAATCACTAAGAAATGCCAAAAATCTAAAACTCCTCCTTGGCATTTCGATTACAAACACAAATTTTTTGTCTCAAGTCTTCAAATCTGCTCTTAGATAGAGCCTTGGTAAAAATATTTGCTAGCCGATTCTCAGATGAACAATGAACAAGCAGCACTTCATTAGATTGTTGAACTTCTGTGATAAAATGAAACTTAATTTTTATGTGCTTAGCTCTCTCATGAAATACTGGATTTTTGGAGATTGAAATTGCTGAAATATTATCACACATGATTTTTGTAGCTTCTGTTTGTTCACACTCCAAATCTTTTAACATCTTTATTAATTAAATGACTTGGTTTACAATAGAGACAACTTCAATATATTCTTCTTCTGCAGTTGATTGAGCTGTTATTTCTTGCTTCTTTGAACTCTAGCTAAAGTAACTTGTGCCCATGGCAAATAAATATCCAGAAGTGCTTTTGGAATCTTTAACACAACCACCCCAATCGCTATCACAATAACCAACCAACTTCAAACTTTCTTTTGTAAATTTTGGAAAGAACATTCCAAATGTATTGGTTCCTTTAATATACCTTAACACCCTTTTGGCAGTTGTAAAGTGAGTTTCTCTAAGTGAATGCATGAACCTAGAGAGCAAACTTACATCAAATAGAATGTCAGGTCTGATAGCAGTAAGATACTGAAGACTGCCAATTAAACTTCTATAAATGCTTTCATCTACTTTTTCAAAATTTTCATCATTGCCAAGCTTTAAACCTGAAGTAATTGGAGTGTTCACAGATTTGCAATCTTGCATTTTGAACCTGTGTAAAATATCAGACATGTATTTCTGTTGACATATAAAAAATCCATCATCAGCCTGCAACACCTCCATTCCAAGGAAGTATTCATGACTCCAAGATCAATCATCTCAAAGGCTTTCTCCCTTTCATCTTTGAACTGTTGAATTAGTTCAAGTTTGCTACATGTCACAAGTATGCCATCAACATAAATTGAAACAACTAAGAACTCATCATTTGTGTTTCTTACATATAGAGTAGCTTCACTTAGACTTCTGCTAAAACTAAGTTGCATTAGATGACTGTCCATTCTTTCATACCAAGCTCCAAGAGCTTGTTTTAAACCATACAAATCTTTTTTTAGAAGATAAACTTTATCCTCTTTACTAGGAAATAAAAAACCATCAGGTTGTTCTACAAAAATCTCTTCAGTAAGCAACCCATTTAGGAATGCTGATTTGACATCAAATTGATGAATCTACCATGAATTATGAGCGGCAAAAACTAAAAGGAGTTTGATTGAGTCATACCTTGCTACGAGCAATTGTTTCTTGATAATCCATGACATATTGTTGTGCATACCCTTTCACTAATAATCTGACTTTGTGTTGACATAATTGAATTTGGTTTTGAAGACCCATTTTACATCAATCACCTTGCGGTTTTCTGGTCTATCAACCAACTGTCAGGTCTCATTTTTGTTGATCATGTCTAGTTTAGCTTGCATAGCTCCTCTAAGTTTGAGATTCTTGTGCCTCAGTATTGCTTCTTGGTTCACTGATAACCAAGTTGCATCTTTGATAAATGTCTTCCAAGGACTTTGTTCCTCTCATTGGCAAGTCATCTACCATATCATCTGCTATAAGAGAGGTGCCCTTTTGGATTAAGATTAAGATGGACGTTTTTTTTATTTTTCCTACACCAAGCAGCATCTTCATCAAACTTTACATCTCTGCTCAAAATTCTTTTTTCTGTTTTCAAACAGAAAACTCTGTATCCCTTGCATGATGTACCATAACCCATGAAAAAGTCTTTTTTTTAGTCTTATTGTCTAGCTTGCTTCTTTTGGATTCAGGCACTTTATAGTAACATATACACCAAAATATTATGAGATGGTTTACTGTTGGCTTGTGATCATACCAAGCTTCATATAAAGTCTGGTCTTACAAAGCCTTTTTGGGCAGCCTGTTCAAAATTGGTTTGACATTTCTTTTTCAATTAAAAGACATCTAGCCATCTCTATTACTGTCATGTTCTTCCTCCCAGACACACCTCATTCTGTTATGGAGTGTACGATATGGTTAGTTGATGCTCAATGTTGGCACTTTTAAGAATTTTGGGTAAACTGGCGAGATGTATATTCTCCACCATTATCTGACCTTAAAGCTTTAATTTTAAGAATACATTAATGCTCTAATAAATTTTTAAATTGTTAACAAACATCAAAAACTTCACTTTTGAGATTAATAAAATAAACCTAACACATCCTAGTAAAGTCATCAATAAATAGGATAAAATCATTGTTACCACTCAAAGACTTGGTGTTCATTGGGACACACATCAGTGTGAATAAGTTGAAGTTTCTGATTTGCTCTCCATGCCTGATTTGTCTGAAATGGTAGCTTGAATCGCTTCCCTTGCTAACAAATTTCACAAATTTGAGTATCACGGGAAAATTTAGGCATATCCTTCATAAGATTTTTCTTGTTCATTTCAGCAATAGTTCGTTGGTTGAAATGGCCAAAACCTACTATGCCACATATTTATAATTGATTCTGAAGCACTTGTGTCGGCTTCCTTATATGCTTTCTCTTCACAATAAAACTTCGATTTCTCATTCTGACACATAATAATTCTACTCTAGAGGGATAAAAAATAATGCATTTACGATCCTCAAAATGAAGTGAATAATTCTTTTTAAGCATCTGCCCAATACTCAACAAATTTTGGCTAATTTCTGGTGTAAACAAAACATCAGTAATAGTTTTAATACCTGAATTTGTTAAAACAGCCACTGATCCTCTTCCATTGACGGCCAGAAATTCTCCATTTCCCACCTTTACTCTAGATTTATAAGTATCATCAAGAGTTTCGAACATCTCTGCATCATGGTACTAGAGATGAGTGCATCCACTATCAGTAAGCCAATCATCAAAGGGGTTATTTGTTGAGAAACAACAAACTGCAAAGAGTTGCTCTTTCTGTCCATCATTTACATCTACCAATTTAGCTCGAGAAGGTTCTACGCTTTTGTTTTTGAATTTACAAAGGTTTGATATATGCCAAATCTGCTTGCAATTGTCAAATACAGCACCAAGCCTCCACCAACAGTATTTTTCTAGATGTGTTGTTTTTTTTTTTTTTTTGTAATATTTGCAATGAGGGAATGACCTCTTTGAACCTCGACTAATATATCCACCAATATGCTTGCCTTTTTTTTTTTGATTAGACTGATATTGTCCCTTACCATAATTTTGTTTTTGTATAGAAAAAGCTCTTCGGTGAATTTTTCTTGTCTCGAGTTCCTTCGCTGCTATTGTGTTTAAAGAGTTTTCATTAGCTTACCTAATGAAATTTTGCTGAGGTCTTAGACTCTTCAAGAGAAGAAATTTTAGATTCAAATATCTCCGGAAGAGTCACAAATACTTTCTCTACAATCATTTTCTCTACAAAATCTTCACCAAGCAATCTCATGTTATTAACAATTAAAGAGATTCGATCGACATACTTACTAATTATTCATCCTCCTACATGTTCAACAATTCAAATTCTCTTTTCAAACTCAACACTTGATTTAACGTGTTCTATCACTGCCTCTGTATTCTTCCTTCAATTTTTCCCAAGCCTCCTTTGCAGTATCGCAAGCCATAAAAAACAGTCTGCGACTGAATTTTGGATAAGTGACTTGGCTCGAGATTTCTTGACTTTTTGCTCACTGTTGAATTTGATTTGGTTTAAGTGGGATTTTCTGGTAAAACAAGGTCTGGTATTTCTTCGCTTACAACTTTCTAAAGGTCATAAGCTTCCAAAAAAGCTTGCATTTTTACTGACCAAATATGATAATTTTTACTAGTGAAAATGATAGGTGAGTTAAAAGATTGGCTACTAGATGCCATTTAGATTTTTGGATAAAAAAGACTTGTTTTTTGGATTGAAAATGTTTGTTGATTTTGGTCCCGTAAGACCAGTAATGCTCTAATACTACTATTATTGCAAAGGTGATCTAAAGCATAAAAAGAATCTCACAAAAGAAATTGAGAATTCCAATATCATTTTTATTGAATGAAATTTCAACATTTATATAAGAGGATTTCCTGCCAAAAATATTAAAAAAAAATAAATGAGGAAAAAAAACACTAGTAGCTAAAATATAACCACTAAAAATATGGTTGAGAAAAAAGTGGCACTAGCCAAAGAAAAAAAATGTCACTAAACGTTAGCCAAAACTAGAAAAAAATGATAAAATTGAAATGTAAAAAATCTAACATGGGTGACAACACCTACGTAAACACAGTAATATTGGAATTAGATGCTATGTGTAAAGTCGGGAAATCAAAATGGGTTTAGCCCTAGTTGCAGTTCTACCAACTATGAATATAGAGAAGTAGAAAAAGTGATCTCTTCATTCAAGTTTCATCAACCATGTTGAAACAAAAGCACAAGAAATTTTTCTTCAAAAGCTTGTATTATTTTTTGAAAATCTATTTCACGAGACCCGTGATAAAGGTTACACCACTTGTGCCACCCATTTTGCATTTTCGTTTAGCAGGTGTCTCACGATCACTTCGCAAGGTCAAAAGAGTTGGATTGTGACACTCTGATCCATATGTTTGCAATGTTGTGTTTGGAGATCGTCTCGTCCACAGTTTGTTTTTTGTTACAAGGTGTCGGTAGTTGGTTTGTAGGTGGAGGGTGGTTTTTAACATATTCTCGCTGGTCTTGTGAACGTGAATGAGAAAGTTCTACACTTGATTGCGTCTCTAACTCCATGGAGTTCCATCCATGGCCGAAATGTATCTAAGTGCTCCATAGAATCTTTAGATCCATCATAAGGCTTTATCGTCGAAAGCTTAAACTTCGATGGGAGTGCTTCTTCTATAATTTCATGATAAAATTATTGGGTCGCGAGTTATTGTAGTTGACCAATGATGCAATGCAAAAGATTCATGCTAGAATTCTAACAACTCAATGTTAGCAGAAAAGTTATGCAGATGCTAGATGTCGAGATTTGGAGTTCGAAGTAGGCAATGAAGGGGAAGCAAAGTATCATCCGTAAAGGGTGTTTTGAGATTTGGGACTAAGAGGAAGGTTAGTTCGAGATTTGTTGGACCCCTTGAGATCCTCGAGAGAAATGAAGCAGTTGCATATCGTTTAGCCTTACCTACATCCCTATTTGATGTGCACGATGTGTTTCACGATTCAATGCTCGGGCAATAAGTGCATGCCCTTACGCATGTTATTAATTATGAGTCATTGCAGTTGAATGAAGATTTGAGCTTTGAAGGAAAGCCAACGTAGATTTTGGCAAGCAACAAGAAGGTTAAAAGGAACCAATGGATTAGAAGGGTCAAAGTTCTTTAGAGAGGCTACTTGACAGAGATAGAAGGACATGTGTAACCATTACCTAGAGTTGTTCTTACCTTAGGAAACTTTTGATGACGAAAATTTTCTAAGAGAGGAATATTGTAATAAGAGATGCCCATTTTCCTTGCCCCCCAAGGACCCGCTCTTAATGATGCGGTTAATCCCCAAATAGGCGGTGAATGGGGGAGTGAATGTGGATGAAAAATTTCGTGGAAGCTAATCGAGAATGGGGATGGAGAATGTATTCCAGATCCCTAATTCCCCGTTCTCCGCCCCGTTTATATATTATTTTATTTTATGCATTTATATAAATTATATAAATTTTTATTTCTAAGGATATTTATTTTACCTAATTAACTATCTAATTGAAACTAATAAAAATTTATCAAAATTATATAAATTATAGTGAATTGATTTAAGATTGAAAAACTTTGTAAAAATTTGGAAATAATAATTAAATAAATAAATGAGGAATAATTCCCCAAGCATTCAACGTGAGTAATCCCCGTCATGTTCCCTAAAAACTTTTATGATGAATTTGGCGGGGATGTGGATTAAAATTGGAAGTAGGGATGGGGAGGGTAAAGTCATCTTCATTCCCAACCCGCCCCATGGACATCTCTAATTGTAACAGCTCAAAATTTCCTTTCAGGCCCTTAAAGGTTAGTTTTTGGACTTACCAGAACTCCCGAAATTTATTTTTAAATTATGTTTTGCTTTAAAAGGTTTAAATAAGTCGTATCCCGTGAGGGGTAAAGATGGAATTTAGAAACTAGGTAAAATAGTCAATTTGAAGTTTATTGCCATTTTCGTGAATAAGTTCTATGCAACTATAAAAAGACACAATTAGGTTTGTAGGTCATAATCTCTAATTATTTGTCATCAAATAATCTTCTCTGATTTTTTATGATTTCTGACAATCGTTAGCGACCACATGATTGTGCGGTGATTGCAATTGTCATCGCCGACAGTTTTGTTGACTTTTTGTGTAGCTGCCACCTTCAGTTAGCCAGAACAAAAAACGTGTTGAACAGTTAGTGGCTGTTGTTCCATTCCATTGAGCTCGCGCACAATTAGGACGCGAGTGAGGCCCTCCCCGATAGCACCCCCTATAGAGCTAAAAGTGTCACCCTCGTGTTTTATGTCGTGTGTTTCAGAGATAGTTGAGCCAACTGAATGCTGCTCAGTTAGACCAAGCATCCGAGGACTGACCCACTGAAGCTAAGTTTTGGTCGACCGAACTTGATGGGTTCTCGAACAAGTTGTCAGTGTGCCCCGAGCTTGTCTCTACGTATTAGCGCGCCACTTGTGTCTTAAGCTATAGATTTTTTCCCCTACATGTGTATTTCATGCTTTGTCACCTCTGTTCAAGCGGTGTCATAGATCGTCACACGCTGATAACTTTTTCAGCCACTTGCTGCTGCCTTTTGTTGAAGATATTTTTCATGTAGTCTATTTTGGGTATTTTCGATGATTTAAGTCCCATTTTGTTAGTTTGAGGTGCTAACTATGATTTTTTTGTGCTGTATTGATCAATTTTTTTTTAGGAAACGCCTAGAAGCTGTAGTTCAAGTTCTTTGAATTTAATTAGTGATTTCAGTAAACATAAGGGACTTGTCACCCTAGCTAAAGATCCTGTGGGTAATTATAAACCTATTTAAGAGTTAATTAGCTTGTTGAGTTTTGTAACTTTCAATTTCTAATTATAAAAGATACTTTATACTTATTATTATTATTATTATTATTATTATTATTATTATTATTATTATTATTATTATTATTATTATTATTATTATTATT
>JBBMEG010043220.1:0-11753 GCA_037832605.1 Cyclanthera cordifolia | reverse complement strand
ATATATATATATATATTTGAACAGTATATCAACTATTTTCATCATCTCTGAGTTAGTGTTGTTATTTTTCACAGTATATATTTTGCCTCGTCGAAGTTTATAAGGATTTGCCCTTTTTTTTATTATTATTATTATTATTATTATTATTTGTTTGCATTAATGCATTTTATTATTTATTTCTTTGAACAAGGAATCAATGAAAGCTTAAAAGTCAATATTTCTTGTGTACCAAGGGATATTTCAACTTTTCATAAATGATAAGTTGTTTCGATGAATAATTGTGGAGCGAGAAATAAAGAGTTATTTTGAGTGATTTTAAAGAATAAATTATAGTAATAATTTGTTTGATTGAGATATTTAAACAGTTATTAAAAAATTTTATTTTTAATAGTCATATAAAAAAAAGTCAAACAAACTGTTCTTATGAAGCTCAACCAGTGAGAGAAGAGAAGAAAAAGGAAAGAAATGGAAAGAAAATATCAGTAAATAAATAGTTGGAGTGCGGGAAGAGTTAATGATTTTTTATTTTATAAA
This sequence comes from Cyclanthera cordifolia, assembly GCA_037832605.1. Lineage (NCBI taxonomy): Eukaryota > Viridiplantae > Streptophyta > Magnoliopsida > Cucurbitales > Cucurbitaceae > Cyclanthera > Cyclanthera cordifolia. Next base: position 11,219 of record JBBMEG010043220.1, on the reverse strand, counting down.
ATTAATAGTTATTAATAAAATTAATTGATCATCAATCTTTTATTTATATTAAATATTAACAATAAAATATATTTTGTTTAATTTAATATTTAAATAAAATTATTCAATATATGATAAATATATATTTTTTAATTCAATATTAAATAACATGGGTCATTATTCGAATCGAAAGACTATCATATTAAGACAATTTTATAAAAAAAAAATTGAATAACATTTTTTTACGACACATTTGTCGTTTTTTATAATAAAGAAATACCCAAAATCAATTATATTTGAATGAATAAAATAAAATGAAAATCATGCATAGTTGTCATGGTATCGTCTACGACAGGATGGTGCAGTTGGTTGAAGACTTGGGCTCTACAGGCGTGTTCTCTCAAGATTCTAAGTTCGAAACCTATTTAAGCATATGCTCCTTTCGAAATCTCAAGTTTGATACTGTCGCTGACATTAATTTGCAGATATTTATATTCACTTCTTTAATATATCTCGTCAATTCTCAATCGGGAACGTAACTCTAACCCATTTAATTCAAAACTTTTGAAAAAAAAAAGTAAAATAAAATCATTATCCATATTTAGAAAGAGAAAAGTTGAAATAAAATGGAGAAACAAAACAAAACAAAACGAGAATGTGGCATTTGAGAAGGAGACAAAGATAAAATTGGGGGTTGGTTGGGAGATTAATTGAACATTTTTTGGTTGATGGGTTGAAACATAGTTGAAGATTCAATGAATGGAACGCCCTTTGCTTTTGCTTTCGCTTTCCCCCCATCTTTATCCATCCTGCCGTCTTTGATCAACCATCCATCACCTACTTTTATTTTTACTTCATAACTCATGGACACAACTTCACACAACTTCTCTTATTTCATTCAATCATATGCTAGAATTCTAGTAAAAAGAAAATTCTTTCTACAAAGTTCAAAAATTAACGGGAGTGTTTGAATTTTGAGGTCCACGAGAGGAGAAGAAGCTGAGAAAGAAGAAGAAACTGAATGATTTGAGATATGAAGTATTTGTTTGAGGATATATGTTTTAAAGAAAAGAGGTAAGATTTTTTTTTTTTTTTTTAATTTGTGTTTACGAGAAGATATGTTTATTTTAGATGAAATTTGATATAAAATTTGATTTAAGATTTATGGAATGTTGGAAAAGTCGAAGAGAAACTGTTGAAGAATTAAACAGAGGTTATGGTGAACTAAAAACAAATGAAGAGTTCAACTTTTCTTGTTGGTCTCTTCCAAATCCAAATACTCCTAAGAAACTGTAAAAAAGTTGAGCAACCCGTGAGATCACACAATCTCATGTTGGGCTTACACATAATAGTCATAATATTAGCTGATAACAATGTTTCCACATGGGCCTGGGCTTTACCTGCATAATATGAGCTAATTTTGAAAGTTTTATTTTTTTTAATGAAAATAAATATATTATCAATCTCTAAATAAATGTGATTGTTATTCTTTTTAAACTCGTGATTTTTTTATTTTTCCAAACAGTTAACTTAATAAAAACATGTAATAATTTATTATTATTTTTATTAAAAAAAAAAAAAGAAAAAGAAATGGATTGAAGAAAGTTGGAGCTATGAAAATTGGTTGATACTTTTTTTTTTTTTCTTCCTCTTGTCTAATTCCAACACCTTAAACTCTAGTGTTCAATTTGTCAAATCCCATTAACTAAAATCCTTTATAGATTTTTTTCCAAGTGAAAAATGTATCTTGTAGAACTCTAGGCAGGTGCTTGTTTAGGCCCACAATTAAAATTTTAAGGCTTTGTTCTTTCCAAGGTCCAGATTGAAGCCTTATCCAATTCATTAAAACTTTGGGCCAAGGCCCACTATTGTACATGGGCTTTTGTTCCAATAATGGCCCATATTCCACCAGCGTTAGCCCAACTTATTATGACAGCAAATTATAAAGACGAGAAATTTGATCAATTGTTTACTTATGAACCAAAAAGTCATTGTTAAATTCCTTCATGTTGTTGTATTGAAAAACATCAATTTTTAATTATTTTGTAATTTTATTTTATTTATGTTGGTCAACAACTTTGGTAATTGACTTGTTTATATTCTGTTTAGACTCTGATTTGTTTGGATTTAAATTTTAGATTTATATGATTTTTAATAATTTCCATTCTATTCATGGGAGGAAACCACATTTAGAGAAATGTTTTATTGAATTTATAAATCTAATAATCATTAGGTTATACAATATTTTTATTCAATAAGTCATTTATCAAATGTTTTGTAATCATATTTGAAAAGCATATAGTTAAATCTCTTCACTTCACATGTATTTTATTTTATTCCATTTTTTTATTGAATAATTAAAAGAATCTATGAAATTATAATGGATGTGCTATTTTCACAAAATGATTATAAATATAGTTAAATTTTATAATATTTATGTATATAGCCATTAATACTATATTTTAAATATTATATAATAAAAAACATGTGATACTATTCATTAATACAATGATTACATTTGCTAATTTATTAAAAGTAATTATATTTATTATTATTTTTTAAATTTTATAGTTTCTCAATATATTTTTTCTCTCTAATATTGCTCAACGTATATAGACGTTGCACTTTCCATCTCCAAACGTCAAATACTGTTGATTAAAAAAAACTATTTTTATAATACTTTTTATTTTTTAAATAAAAGATAACGATTTATAACCCTAAATATAACAAATTTTCCACGAAAATGAGAAAGCAAATATTCATTCCCATTTGCTGCCTGTTTATTTATTTATTTTTTTTTAATTGTAATCATTTTAAAAATTATATACATGTTTATAGGTTTGAATGATAATAGAAATGAAGAATATATATATATATTTATTTATTTATTATTTTTTTTTTTTGAATATAAATTGAAGGGAGGGGAAAGAAACATATTTCTCATTATTATCAAATTTATTCAAACCATTTCTCTTTTTAACTTGTGTTCCATTCATGCGTATCGATAATTTTAAATAAATATCTTAGTGGATACGATTATGAAAATTTAGAATTTTAATTAATTAAATTATTAGTTAAAAAATAGAATTACAAAATTGGAAGCTATATCATTAAGCATATACCCATACTATTGAACTTTTATTTATTATTATTATTATTTTAATAATCAAAAGTGATGGAATGATTAGTTTGAAGTCTTAAACTATACAACTTTTGAAATTTAAGGGCATAAACTGATTTTTTTTTAACATAAGTCTAATTTGCAACATTTAAAATAAGTTACGTGACATAATGATGATAATCATAAAATATTCATGGGAAGTGAACTTTATTAAATACCTAACCCTAGCTACTAGCTAGCCCAGACTATACTTAGTTATGATTTAATTTATTTTCTCAAATTCGACATTTTATTTCATGTTCCCATCAAACAGTTTGTCGTTTCAAACATTTCATTAGAAATAATTAACCATTAATTCAAAGTCATAGTTAGCTGCAATAGTGTCCTCTTAAATTAAATTACTTTACGACAGAGAAATTAATTTAGGTTAAAAGAGACATGTTTTTTCTTCGCAATGCCTTAAATATTCCACAGTACTTTTAAGTGGGTTTAGTTAGTTTAATTCATTTCATTTTATTGACTTAAATAAATTAAAAAGTTGTGTTCATTAATATTATATTTCTCCCTTTCTTTTTGCCAAATGAAGAGTTGCTTTTTATTCTTTATTAATATATTACTTAAAAGTGTTATTTCATATCTCCAAAAATTAAAAAAAAAGGTTTATTTTACGACAGTTTAAACTAAATTAAGCAAAAATCCGACCACTCAAATAACTCAAATTACCTAAATCAAATCGTAAGGATTGTACAATTTATAATTTTATTTGGTTAGGTTATATATTTTTTATTTCTAATTTTTGTTATGTTGGATTGGTACAAAGGTATCAATTTTTGTCTTTTTCAACTCAACTTAACTCGAATTAAAATATATATATATATATACATATGTGTGTGAAAAGAAGAAATGAATAAGATATGTTTCTAATATATTGATAAAAATACACTAATAAAAAAAAAAAAAATCTAAATTCAAGTATAATTTAATATCTTCTATCTTTTTATTATTTGTTTAATATTTTCGATGTGTATATATATAGATATAATTGTTTTATTAGAAATTATTTTTTACACAATTCAAGAATTCAACACAATTCAACTCAACTCAAAAATAATTTTAAATTAAGTTGAGTTGCCATAAGCACCGAGTTGGACAGATTGAGAATTGACTAACTTGCAACTTTGTGTTAGTTTTATAAATTTTCCTAACCCAACTATTATCTACTCTTCTCGGATTGTAATGGAACTAAAAAAAATAAAAAATGTTGAAAGAAAAGTAATTTGGGAAAGTTTTATGATAATACCAATCCATAATAACTATTTACCTAAATTTTAGTATTTTGGATCAATTATAGAAAAATCAAATACGAAAAAGTATTAATATTTTATTAACCGAATGAACATCAATCACCGTAAGTAGCAAGTGGGTTACATTATTGGGTAGTAATCTAGTTTAATACCTACATCAAATTCGATCTTGAAAATTGATCTTTAACTCTCATTTATTTGAAAGTAAAATGAACATCAATCTATGAATCTAATTTAGTGAATTACACACCGGTGTTAACATTAAAAATATGTGGAAGAATTAGTGCCTGCACATATATATGTGTGCATGCCTAACTATAGTTGAAGAGGCAACATGATGAAGACTGAATATGGGAAATAAGTTGACATGTTTTAATTTAGTTTTTGAAAAAATGGAATGATTGTTGAAATCTACAAGTAGTAGAAAAAGGAATCGTGTTGAATTAGATTTAATATTTCTTTTTAGGTCTAGATTTTATATTAATATATGATCCTATTAATTACCATTATTATAGATTCCATTAGCAATACTAATTTCGACACTCTAGATTTCAGAAATTAACAAGGCACACTTAATAAGCTATGCCAATTACTTAAACCAACTTTTTTTTTTCTTTTTTTTAAATCGGAGATGAGAGCGTATACTTCTGCATTAACGCCAAATAATGAAATTACTGCCCCCACCAACCCTTACGATCAAAATATTTATTGGTTACTAAATCAAAATCACATTTTCCTTATTTTATTTGGTGGGTTTGGTTTTGTTGGGTTATGAAGTTTGGTTGACTTTATAAATTTTTTGGTTGATTTTATAAATGGATCTAATTTTTTAGTGTTGTTTAGGTTTTCTTGAAGTTGGTTTGTTAAAGTTATTAATATGTAGGAGGAAGAATGGTTTTTGTCTTTATTCAAACTCTTTTTTATTTCTTTGATGGTATCGTTTGCTTCAATCAGAAAGATGGACGTGCGATTACTCCTCAAATACCATCTTAAAAAACTCGTTCGTTGGTCAATGTGCGGCTTGGAGTCTTTCCACATGTAGTCTTTCAACATCGTCATGTTGGAGAAGGATGCAGTTATCTGAATGACTAATATTTCGCTTGGTGGATTAGCCTTTTTCAATAATTTTCTTAATGTGTGTGATCACGCTCGGGCTTGTGGAGTTGGACTAGTGTGTGTTTCTTTTGTTTAAGAGTTTCAAATGTATTTGGTTCATCTTGTTATTTAATTAAGTTTCGTTAAATCAAAAAAAAAAAAAAAATCACATTTTCCTAACTTTGAGAATTGAGAGACTCTTTTAATATATATAGCAACTTTTTAAAGGAAATACTTACCAGAAAATTAGGTTGAGCTTACTAAAAGGATGAAACTTTTGTGTATCTAATTTCTTAAAGGTTGAGAATTTAATAAATTCACATTGAAAAAGTCGAGAATTCTCAAAATATTTATAAGATAAGATGGAGTAACTCGATCTTGATTTTTCAATAAAAACTCCCACTTTTAATATAGTTTTGGTTTATTAGAAAATGCACCATAAAGCTCAATTAATTTCACAAACAATCCTTATTTAATGTTAAAGATACAGTGTCATCACTTGTCTCACTTATGGTTGAAAAAAAAAACATTATGTTAAATAGAATTTAGGCATCCCGCGTGGCTTGATTTAGTCAGCCATGCAAAAAAGCAAAACATTCCCATTTAAATCATTATTATTAAAGAAATGTTGTCTGTTGGTAAAATAATTTCCACGATTTCTTTATTACCAATTAGTGGGTTTTAATGAGCACCATTTATAAAGGTAAATGAAAAAGTAATTGCAAACTAAAAAAAAAAAAGAAAAAAAAAAAACATAAACAAAAAAGGTTTCCAAAGCATGGTGCACAGTGGGGACGACTTGTCGCATTAAAATGATAAGCCCACTTATCTATTTAATTAAAATATTATTTCCATGTCATTAAAACCATAACACAAGTCATTAGAAACTAACCAAGTTTGTAATTAATATATGTGTCCCACGTGACATTATTTATTAATTGTTTATTAATGTCTGACATTAAAAGTTGAATGCGTCAAAAAGTCACATCTGTACGGTTAAAGAGATAGAATTCGTAGCAATTTCCGGTCGGCTTCGTAAATAGGTACTACTATTTATTCTTGAAATTAGTTTATTTACTTTATTTTTCATAAATAAAGACTAAATTATGGATTTAATTCTATAATAAAAAATATATATATAAATATACGGAATTAGTCAATGTCACAGTAATTTCATTGTTTGGTGTTAATACATGTCATTATTAGCTCTAAATTTTTAAAACGTAAAGATTAAACTATAATTTTTTTCAAATTATAACGAATAAATTTATAATTTACTGTGGAATTAGGCTTCCTAAGCTTGAAAATAAATATCAATCAAACAACAATTCTCAAAATTATTTAGAGAGAAATATAGGTGAGAATAATGTACACTAAAAAACTCTATATTGATTAGAACAACATATTTTTGGAGACAATTATCATAAATCTATATAAGCTAAGTGAGCTTGTAAAAATATGAGTACATGTTTTATATGAATTCAACATTTTCTTTAATTTATTAATTTGTTTTATATGGCATATTGGACAATATACAATAATGAATCGGTAGTGAAGATATTATTAAATCCACTCATAAAACCCAAACTACAAGTCATTAATTTTTACTCAAAAAAAAAAAAAAAACAAACAAACAAAGGTCAACTTTTGTTTTTCTTTCGTTATCACATAATTAATTATGTGTTACTAAAAAAATTAATGTGTGACCAACGTGATGTAAACCATTTTCTACATGGTTAATAATTTCAAGATGTGTGTTAAAAAAGTAATTAGCTCCACCAAAGTCGAAGGTGGAAGGCTTTCTAAACCAAAAAAGAGAGAAAAAAAAATAGTTTTATTAAGTTAAAGTGTTAAAAAATATGTCGCATACCCTTTTTCTCCTTTTCACATCTCAATTTATTAGTGCATACCTTGTTTATTTTCTATTTAATATTATTTTATAACATAAATTTTGAGATGTTCGGGTGATACGCGATAAGATGGTTTAATCGTCCACATCTCTGCTGCCAATTTTAATTCTCATTCCTATGAAATTTGTTCTAAAAATTTTCAAAAAATATAACCGAAATTACCAACTCCGAACATACATACAAAATTCATTCTAAAATTTTGTTCATAATGTTTAACAAACATAAGAAAAAAGAAATAGTTATTTAAAATTTTAATTTCAAAATAGTGTACTCAACTATTTTATATATAAATAAAAAGCTCCCAAAAGAGAGAACATTTGGTTATTGACATCAGCATTTTTATGGATAAAATAAATGAAAATAGACTAAATTCTAAATTTAGTCTTATAATAATAATAATAAAGTTAAGTTTAATTTTAAAAATATAGACTTTAATTGATATGCTTCCACAAAATCTATAATTTAGTTATTATGCTTTGAAAAATTAAAATTTAGTCTCAAAGGTTTAATAAAATGTAAAATATAGTTTATATGATTCGTAATTGTAGATGAATAAAATACGTAGAAGTTAGTAGTTTATGTGTTTAATAATAAAAGTGTGATATATGTATTTAATTAACGAAAAAAAAAAATTCATATATTAAAAGTTACATGTATGTTCTAAAATCGTCTATAAATTATAAATAACATCGAATAATTTTTAGATTTTATCAAAACTTATGGATCATGACTTTTATTTTTTCAAATGATTGGGATTTAGAAATTAAACTCTAATTTTAAAAAGAAAATATTTGGAAAATTGGCTCTCTCTCTCTATATATATTTTTTAATTCATTTTGACTCAGCAAGATTGTGCAAGCACAATTTTTTGTTTTCCTTTTTTTTTTTTCATACAATTTCATGTGACATTGTTGGTTAATTTAATGTACTTTATGAATCCACTTTCTTATGGGTATGGCAAAAAGCCACTAAACTATGAACTTTTTAAAATCCTAATTTAGACTTATGCCCTAATTAATATCTCCTTTAGGGCAGTAATGATGAGTCAACCATGTTGATTAGTTTATTAAATAATAAATGTATAGAGAAGGATATTAATTAGCTAGAGATGAAATCCACTACCACAAAAACATTTAATAATTAAGAAATAACTTCTTCCTCATTGATCTTTTCACTCACATGTTTATTGTATTCATGATTATATATGTCTTTTTCTTTTAACTAAATGATTATATATGTTCTCATTGGTTTAGTTTTTAGTTCCTAAAATATAGTGATCACTAGTAGATTATCTACTTTTGATTGTGTCAAACACCATTTTAGAAATAGTGGATAAATTAATTATCCCTATATTAATGTTTTTAACTTTAATTTCATGTTTCAAAATGAAATATCATGCATGTGTTTTTTTTTTTTTTATTTGTGTCCCTCTTGATATTTAAATGAAATAAATAAATTCATTACTTTTGATTATTTTTTTTCTTCATAAATTATCTAACGCACATGCCTATTTATAGGTTATTTTATGTTAACACGTAATAACTCTTGGTAATAGTAGTGTGTACATTATTCAAGTGGATAAAACTTAAAATATAGTCTATTCTATTCGTAAATTATATGTTTATTAAGTACGTAAATGTGATGTATGAATTATGTATTTATTTTTCTAATTAATTATTTATCTCTTATTCTAATCATTAAATACAAAAATAACTAACTTATATTTATTTTATTCACCAACAATTACAAACGACATACTATATTTTAGATTTATCAAATCTAATGGACTAAATTATAATTTTCAAATCATAGAAACTAAATTGTAGATTTTTTCAAACTATAAAGACTAAAATCTAGATTTTAAATCATAGAAGCTAAATTTAACTTTCATTATACGGCAGTAATTAAATTTGTAACTTATATTATATATATTTACTACTTCACTTCTTAAATCTAGTCAGAATTTACATTTTATTGGTCACAGTTACACAAACTGACAAAAAAAGCGGTTGTTGCATTCAATGCTTATTAATGATGTAATCAAAATTTACAAACGAGTATTCGATTTTCATATTAACGATTGTAATATGTAATGTTTTTTTTTTCTGAAAAATATATGATTATCAACTCACCTTACGCCCATCTTACAATTCTTGTGAATGTTTCAAAAATTAAATATCATGAAATTATAATATTTCATTTCACTTTATATTATTGGAATTTAAAAAAAAATAAAAAAATTAGTTTGTTTTGATAGTTAAAAATTAAAAATTAATTTTAGAAAAAATCATTTTTGAGACTCTTCAATACTAGATTACTTATAAATGATTATAATATATTATCATAAATTCAAACAAGTGCTAATTTATCATGACATCGAAAAATTCTCATACGACAGGATGTATATGTTTACTTAAATGATCAAACATCTCGATAAGTTGTTTTCGTCAAAAATTATAATTCCTTATTAGGAATGTTGTTGTCACTCCTTAATAAAATATGTCCAAAAAAAAAAAAAATGTTATAAAAGAAAAACACGAAGCAGACAAATTTTATTTGGTCGGACACCAATATTAATGGTTTCCATTTTTTCCCTTATGCTTCAAAACATGATAATTGTAAGATTGAATTTAAAATTTGAATGTTAGTCTAAAAATAAACGTTTGAATTCAAAATCGTATTACTTGGTAAGAAAAAGGAAAACAACGCAAAATAATAATAAAAATAAATATATATATATTTTTTGATTATATTTTATAAACAAATGCGTTTTTATTTTTTGTTCTTGTTTAGTGTTCGACTAATATGAACTAAAAAACTTTCTTGCCTCAATCAATCCAGTTTGTCTTCAATATGTAGTTCGGCTAATAGCCTTAATCAGTAGTTCAAATTAATAGTCTTCAATCAGTAATTCAATTGATAGACTCAATCAATTTGCTGAAAAGATGGTTAAAATTGAAATTTTGAAAAAACGAGTGAAAATCTGCTATGTATAAATTAATTTTTAAAAAATACCATAATTAAAGTAGTTGAATAAAATGTTGCTATGTACTGGAGTAATTTCTTGTCGTTAATGTGTGATCAATTAGAAGTTTGTTCTAGATTTCATTTTCATATGTGAAATTTCTTATTTCTTCATAAGAATGATGTATTATATATATGAAATATTGAATCAATTAAAAGTTTAAAATGATTTAAATAAAATCATTATTTTGTTTAATATAAAAAAATCATGCTTTTCACATCAGTTGAATATGAATTTTTAAATTAAAATCTTTAGCTTAAGCTAAGCATGAAGTAAATAATTTTATATTTTAAAACTTATTCAATTTTATAAGTGAAAACTTAGGAAAAAAAAAAAAAAAACTTATTTTTAAGAAAGAGAAAAGAAGGTACAAAACTTAGAAAGAACCAAAAACCTAACATTAGGAAAGTTCAAATGTCATATGGACAAAATTCAAGTATTATTTTGATCCATGTATTTTAAGATTTAATTTTGCACGTATTCATAACATTTAAAGAAAAAAAAAAAAGAAGCAAAACATTGTACTCGTTTATTGCACTGGCACGTGTGGGGCGGCAAGACACATGTCTACACATAACACATTTAATCCAAACACCTAACATCTTTGTCTGAATTTGACTTTGACATTGTCCGTACCTCCATAAATCTTGGAGAATCAATACGTATCTATACACTTCTCAACCTCAACGTATTTAATCGTATACGGATAAATTAAATATCAAATCTAACAAATTTATATTGATATCTCAACGTATTTATTATCTTATATTTTATTTTGAAATAAA